>JBBPTI010000533.1:0-13146 GCA_038093995.1 Tylopilus aff. callainus
TTTATAGCTCTTTGTTTGTACTTTGTTTGTCTCTACTACAGCTAAGCGAAATTCCCAGGGGTGGTTGCAGTGTGCTTTGCACACTGCATCAGGGTTAGACATTGCAACAGTTTTGTTGCTCACTGTATGTCCATAAGGATTGGACTATAGAGGATTGGAAGAAGGAGATATGGTCTGATGAGACCAAAATTAATTGTCTTGAGTCAGATGGGTGCAAATGGGTATGGAAAAAGCCAGGTGAGGGCCTTAGTGATAGGCTGGTTGAGGGGACAGTCAAGTCATATCAAAAGTAAAAAAACTGTTGCAATAGAGTTGATGTTTTAAAATAGCCATATCTTGGCATCCTCTAAACTGAATCACATGATCTAGGCACCGTCTGGTAGCCAAGAGTTTGTACTTTGTTTGTCCCAGTCACATATAAGCGAAATTCCCACAGGTGCTTGTGGTGCGCAAAGCACACCACATTAGGGTTAGGCATTGCAATGTGGAGTCACTGTACAATATAATAGTGGAGATTATGAGGTAGAGATGACCACCAGTTGGCTTGGGCATATCAAGGCTGCATTCCAAGTCAATTCCACTCATTATAAATTAATTCACATTATTTGCAACTGATATTTCATAAGCAGCTTGATTCAATTTTGAATAAATTATAAATTGTAATTTAATGAATTTATATAGTAATAAGCAAATTCATGACAATAATGGCATGAAAGAAGTGGTGTTTTGATATGTTTGCATCCTATTGAACACAATGTCCATCATACAACCCATTCCTTCCATGATAACATGTCAAAACATATCAATTTCCATCTTTGCTATACATGCTCAAATAAGTGTCCCAATGAGTTGTCATTTTGAAATGGCTGCCATTTCATCAAATCTTATTCAAAATCCTTGATTTCTGCACCAATAGAAAGCCATGAGTAAGTACTCCATTTCATACACTCACACTATTGGGTTAGCATTAGGGCTCATTGAGATATAATGTATTTAGTGGAAAGTATGCAAATATTGGGACACTTATTTGAGCCACTGTAGGTACAAACCCTGTAACAGTATATAAACCCCCACCACTACCCTCCAAGCCCTTAGTCTGTCATTAATGGATAGTAGCCCATGACCACTAGCACTACCCCCAATGCCACTATACCATTAAGGTCTTGAAGGCTACCACAGGCTATCACAATACATGCCCTTTGTCTCCCCCACTCATCATTGAGACCCACAACAGCAAGACTCCCCTTGATGACATTTACAACTCTCATCCTCACCACTACTAGCCCTAGGCTTGAGAGCTCAGGCTCAAGTTGTTTCACATAGAGGGATCACATGATGGTAGTGGTTGAAAGACAAGAAGCATGGGAACATATTTTGACTCAGACACCATGTCCATATATGTATCTTTATTTGTAGAACCAAATAGCACCAGCAATCCTTTTGTTTTATTGAAATCCTATGAAGTATTACAAAAGTAACAAAACTGTTCCAATGTAGTTACTGTTTTAAATTGGCCATATCTCCACAGCCACCAGGTCAAATTACATAATACAAGTACCTGCAGGTAGCCAGGCGTGTGTACTAGTATTAGTCTCACTAATGCTAAGCGATATTCCCACGGATGCGTGCAGTGTGCTTCACACACTGGATTATTGTCAAATATTGGAATGGTTTTGGAAGTCACTGTATATGACAAGATCATCTTTGATAGAGGCCCCCAATTTGCCTCTAACTTTACAAGAGAACTCAGAAAACTCTTGCAATATGACCTAGTCCTCTCCACCACCTACCACCCACAAACTGATGGTAAAACCAAATGGGTGAACCAGGAAATTAAGACCTATCTTCATATCTTCTGTGGAAACAACCCCACTCAATGGTCAGATCTCATTTCTTTCATCAAATTTGCCCATGACTACTGCCCTCACTCCATAACCAACCAATCACTGTTCTATCTCATGGTGGGATATAAACCCAGACCCCTCCCTACCATCCCCTCTCCATTTTCCCTTCCTGCCCTAGAAAAACAAATGGCAAATCTAAATGCTGCCCAAACCAAAGCTCTAGCTGCCCATGACTTAGCCACCCAAGTAATGAAAGCACAAGTCCACAGGAACTACTTCCTCTTTCAAAAAGAAGACTGGATTTTGAAACAACTTGAGCCAGAGTTGTCAAGCCTAGGGCTAGTGGTGGCAATGTTGAGAGTTATAGCAAATGTTCAAGGGGAGTCTTCTGTTGTTGAGCAAGGGTCTTACTGGTCAAGCAAGACAATGAGGGAAAGGCTAAGGAATATATTGTTGTAATTCCATTGTAGCCTCCAAGACCCTATAGTAGTAGTGACATTGTGGGTAGTGCTAGTGGTTATAGTCTACCACCCATCAATGATAGACTGAGGGCTTGGAGGATAGCAGCAGGAGTTTATATACTATTACAGGATTTGTATCTATTTGTACACTATTGCTTCATATGGATTTGTAAGGGCAGACTCAATTGCCTTATATGGTCTGTGAGGTCAGAATGATCATGGTCCATGTGAGCAGGATTGTGCTTGGGGCTATGTGATGCAGTGCTTGGCAGTGCATGGCTATGCTAGGGGGCAATACAGCAGTATAATCCTGGGTCAAGTGTGTGAGTGCAGGTGAATAACTATTGGTTAAAGTCCATTATTGCCTTCTATGGCAACTGTGCATAAGTATTGCTATAGGCTGAGAGACAAGGGTGATGTGATGATGAGCAATGGCATAATGTGGAACTGCAGAGTGGGATCAGGATTGATGGAGAGCTGGTGGCAATGTCAGGGTTAAGGGCAACAGTTGATGACATACTATGGTCCTCTATAAGAGGTATATGGCCAGTGCCTGTGCTGTGAGAGCATTAGCTGTGTGCAGGTGTATCTGTAGTGGGAGTGGTCATAAAGGGTTTTTTAGTACATTAGGTCTCTTGTATGGTGGTCCATGCTACAAGGGGCTTATGCTGTGGGCCAAGAGATAAGGCTGAGGTCTGGGCACAAGGACTATGCCATATGGCTATGTGAAGGTCAAGATCATGTCACATGCAGGGTCATGTGACTAGGAGCAAGACTGTGCTGCAAGGTATCACTGACAAATTATAGTATCAGGTGACTGTGGGACTGTAGGTCATGTGCAAGGAGCCAGGATAGGAGCAAGGTTAGGTATAGTGACAAGGGGCCATGGTGCATAGGCAGCAAAGAATGAGCACAAGTTGGGGCATTGTAGGACTTACTGAAGGTTGCAAGGGAGTGCAAATGAGTGAGCTAGGGGCCAGAGTCAAGGAAAAAGTGTAGCAGGGCCCAAGTGTAGCATCAAGTACATTATATTCATAACAGGTTTGGCTAGAAGCCTAAAATCTGAAATGCATCTATGCCTCCCCTAAACTTCTTAGCAAATGAGAGGGTCCTTTCACCATTACTAAAGTCCTATTCCCTATCACCTTCAAACTCCACTTACCCAACATATGGAAAATTCACCCCATCTTCCATGGCTCTTTGCTATCATCATATTGGGAGAATGATATCCACAGCCCAAACTTCCCTAGACCACCAGCAGACCTTATTTGTGGGGAAGAAGAATATAAAATTAAATGGATATTACAGTAGCTCAAACAATTGTCTGAATGTTTGCATGTTTTTCACTAATGGCAATATTCCCTAACAACCACTAATCCTCACCTCACACTATTGGTGTATGAAATGGAAATCTTACTCTTGGCTACAGGATTGGTCTATAGTGCAAAAGGTTTGGATAAAATCTGATTGAATGGCAGCAATTTCAAAACAACCACTCATTTGGACAATTGTTTGACTTTGTACAAAATATGGTATCTAGTACTTGGTATGACCTTCCTTGGCCTTGATAACTGCTTGGATCCTTCTAGGCATACTTTCCATCCATTTTTGACACTATTCCACAAATATTTTGCCCCATTCCTCTATTATCCTGTCCCATAACTGATGGACTCCAGTAGGTGCATTGGGATAATCAGAAAGGCACTTTTTAAGGTGACCCCAACTGTGCTCAATGGGACTGAGGTCTGGGGATTGTGCAGGCTAATCTAGAAGCTTGATGTTCTGCTCCTGGAACCATTTCTAAGCTCTTCTTGAGGTATGTTTGGGATCATTATCCTGTTGAAAAATAATGTCATCTTCTGGAATGCCAGATTCTTCCATGCTTTGCAGCAATTCTTTCTCCAAAATTGCCACATACTGTTCAGCATCCATTCTCTCTTCAACCTCACTTAAAACCCCCACTCCATTCCATCCCATGCAGCCCCATATCATCAGAGAATCTCCTCCATATCTTTGACCTCTCTAGAAATCAGGCCTTCCCCCTTCTTTTTCCACACATACTTCTGTTCATCTGATCCAATCCTATTGATCTTGGTTTCATCTGACCAAATAACCCTCTTCCAGTCCTCTACAGTCCAATATTGGTACTTGAGGGCAAAGGCCAATCTTCTTTTTCTATGGCTGGCAAAAAGGAGGGGTTTCTTCTTCTTTACTATAGCCTTTAATGAGGCCTCTTTCAGGGTATCTCTCACTGTCTGTGAGGAGACAGGAGAGTCAATGATGGAATTGATGAAATAAGTGGCCTGGACTGCATTTTTGGCCTTGCCAGTAATAATTTGCTGGACAATAGCATGCTTGTTGATAGATGTAAGCTTGGAAGGATGACCAGCATGAAGCTTCTTCTCTTCAGATCTGATCTCCTGGAGTATTGTGGCCACAGTAGACTTGCCTAGGCCAGTTTGGAAAGCAATTTGGTGGTAGGAGATCTGAAGAGAAGCCAGGAAAATAATGTTATTCCTTTGAGCAGCAAAGATGGGTTTCATGGTGAGGATGGGAAGAAAATAATATGATAGAAGAGTTTATATATGTCTTCTCATAGAGGGTTACATAACAATAACATAATAGAGCATTTACCTAAGATACATACACACTTTACAGCATTTCAGGGTCTACTTTATATAATGGAAATTAAAAGTCAAATAATTGTCCAAATGAGTAGTTGTTTTGAAATTGCTGCCATTCAATCAGATTTTATCCAAACCTTTTGCACTATAGACCAATCCTGTAGCCAGGAGTAAGATCTTCATTTCATACACCAATAGTATGAGGTGAGGATTAGTGGTTGTTAGGGAATATTGCCATTAGTGAAAAACATGCAAATACTTGGACAATTGTTTAAGCCACTGTAAAACATCAAGGTTCTCTCTGAAATTGAAAGTTCTTGATCTAATGAAAAAGATATCTGCTGGAAGATGACTCATGGGAACCTGAGGCAAACCTAAAAGGAGCCCAGGATCTCCTCACAAAGTATCTTACAATCCACCACCTTCTCTTATGATGAGCCACTTTGACACCCACTTGTGCTTGATGCAATGATGCAGACAAAAGTCCTTGACTCAAATTCCTCCTGTGCCAATGCAGTAGTCAATTCCCTTCTTATCCATTGGGAGTATGCCTCTCAAGGAATCCTCTCCACTCTAGTTCAATTAGGAGCCCTAGACCTATTACTCAACATAGACCATAACCTAGAATGTTTATCCTATGAATGCCCCTCCACCCCAGATCCCATCCTACCAGATCCCACTCCACCCTGCTCCCCTTCCCCCATGGCTTCTGCTCTGATCAAGATTGACAATATCCTCTTTATAGAGGAGGATTTAGTCTTCCCAGCCAACTTAAGATAATGGGCTAGAGCCAACCTTGCAAAGGCTCTATGCAGGCAGGCTGAGGTATCCCTCATCCCTAACCACCCCATGTACCATAATTTCTGCTTCCACTGCCACCACATTGAACACATCAAGTCCCATTGCTTTTATTATCAATGGCCTACCTGCTTCTTGTGGGTCCTGAACCATATGGTTGCAGATTATCCAGCTCATACTTTCATCACCACCTCCTGTACTATGTGTATCTGTTGTTATCAAAGGGGCCATTTCCATACCCATTGTCCTCTATTCTGACTGCTGCCCCCACCTTCTTCTAGCTCTCCCTCTTCATCATGCATTTCTTCCTCCTTGTCTGTCTCTTCATACTTCAAAGCCCCTTAGTGTCTCTTGCATGCCCCCTTCCCCAATATTATTTGCCCAGTCCATCTTTTCAATCCCCTGGGGAGTCCTCATGGTAGGACTTAGTGAGCTCAGGGATCTCACAGGCTAAATGGGAGGTAATATTACAACTTGTCTACTGGGCCTAGTTCATTTTTCTTTTTTTTTCCCTTTTACTCTTGTACTACCAAGATTTCCCTTCTTTTCCAACCCCTATGCTTAGTCCTTTTCTTTGACTCAGGATACATTTTGATCACATCCAATCATTATCTCTCTGTTCTAATGTATTCTCCTGGATTCTATTGACTACTTAATCAGTCAGACTAGCTAGTATTTAAGGACAGCCCTCACTACCCTGTACCCTAAGCTAGTCTTCCTTGACAGTATCTCCTTTGCCCCAGACCCTAGAGCCCACTGAAGTTTGTCTCTTTGGCTTGCTAGCTTTAATCAGACCAAGTCCTCAACAGACTGAGGCAAGATAAATCCCAGACAGACTTGGGCATAGAACATTGTTGTCCAAATGCTATTCAAGATCAAGGTCAACATCCTAACCAGAGTTGATCTTAACACCCAAATCTGTGGTGATTCCATATACAAACCCATTGTAAGTACTAATCATTACCAGACTCATAAACTAATGAGTCACCATAGGAACTCACTGGTGGATATTGCAATGAATCTAGATATCCAAATCCCCATCACCCCATCCCTAGGCATGGAGTCAGATCTCCCTACAATGAGCACAAGTACTACTTGGGCCAACACCAAGTCAAGTTTCTCTGAGTCCATTCTGCTGACCCAGCCTCACACAAAGAAGATCATAAAGATATTGTTATGCTCATGGCTATACTATGTCCTTATTCCACTACCCATCATATGTTACACTCACTACACCACCCTCCTTCAGCAACCCCTTCTCATGCCACTAAGTCACAGCTTGGTACATGCTGCCTGCATTCTCACACCACCAGAGCTCCATAGCATTTGGATATCAGACCATGATAGAGTAAAGATCTGATTATCCAGAGAGTGTTACACTCACAGCTATGCTACATACTTCTCTACTACCACTTGCACACTACACTCACCCCACCACCTTCTTTTGTCCACACACTCCCACTGTTATCCTTTGCTCCCTCACCACTATACTCCCACTACCACTCCTTCCTACACTCCCTTCTTTAGGTATAGATACCCATGCCCCCACACACCACAACTTGGTAACATCCATGCTTGCTCTCATGCCACAGCAGCATGCTTATAGCATGAGGGCACCTGACCAAGGTAGTACAAAGCCCCTCTTACCTAAGCAGCTGACAACATAGCAACTGTGGATGATGCCATCGCTTGCCATACTTGCATACTCCAGTCTCATGCCAATAGTGTTTCTCCCACATATCGTACAATTCTCTTATTTCCTTTTCCCTCCAATTGCAGAACTCCTGCTATGGCACCATCACTCATCATCCTATTCCATGCCTATAGCAATAGTTGCTCAGCATCACCCCACTTGCATGGACCAGGCCAGTTTTCATCTTGCACTTCCATACTTAGTATCCTGGCCTGCTCTTATGCTATTCAGATGGAGTTCCAATCTAGGTAGCTAGTAGTATATAACCTTTATGTAACTCATTGGAACTCCAATCAATTCTTCTTGGGTCTTCCCTTACAAGGCACCCACTCTACTAGAAGCTCAATTGATACCTTTATCTTTCCACTATACTTCCACTATGCAGCCAAAGGTACCTAGTGCCCAAGGTTGTTTCACCCATGCCATCAAGTTGCAGCTCAGTCCTAGCTGCTCCATCTCCCACACCACCAGACAGAGTTCACAGCATCCAGGCACCAGACTATGGTAGAGTAAAGTCCTGTTTACCTGAACTCTCACACTACATGGCACCCCATCAGAGCTCCATAGAAATCACACCCTCCATACTGCACTTTGTGCAATTGCATGCCATACATGGCTCCTTGTCTAGTGACCCAATGGCAGTAACCCTGCATATTGTACAATTCCCTTTTTTCCTTTTTCCTTCAATAGTGTTTAGCCCACAGCATCACTCCACTTGCATGGACCAGTTCCTAGCTTACATGGACCTCCATGGATCTGACCTCCTATAAACTGTATTTAGTAGTCTTGCCTCCCCTCACACAGTTTAGGCTCCACCCAAATCCACTTTGTAGTAGTATATAAGACTGCCTGTATTATATTGGAGCTCCAATCAATTCTTCTTGGATCTTTTCTCACAAGGCACCCAGTTATAAGGAGATTCATCCACCTTTCCCTGTCGCTTTGTTTCACTATGCTTCCACTCTACATGCCTCCTAGTTCCTTACATCCAAAGTCATTTCATTAAGAATTGATTCCCCTCTTTGCTGCTGTCACTCTTTGACCACCCCAAATCCCTACCACCACCCAAGTTTTTATCATCAGTGAGCTCTTGAGATCCAATGTTCCCTTGTTAATGTCAAAGAACACTAGTGAATGCTACACATGCTAAGTTGGCCCCTGCTGTTGTTGTTGGCACCACAACAGGTGGATAGTGTCTAGTAGTTACCCCTTACCCCCAATACCCTGTAAATCTCAACCTCCTCACTACTGTTGAAAGAGAACAGCAGGAACTCTGGGAGGAGATAGACCAGTTGATAGCTGAGTGCACTGCAAGGAGAAATAGGGCACCAAATATCCCTAATCTTGTTATTCTCCCATTCCCAGTCACTGACATTGATCCTAACAACCTTTTGGTCCCAACACCAATTGTTCCATCACCATCTATCCTACACTGTATTACAACCTCACTCACATGGGTTCCTTTTTTGTCTTTGCCCCTGTCCTGGCACTCACTCTCTTCCTTTGCCCAGGTTGTTTGCATACTGCTGGAACCCTGACTGACAGCATTCACACACCACATGATGGCTGCACCAAGCTGTGTTTACCTTAGTCAGTGGTCCAGCCTCCTTGTACAGCTCAATGATGTCATCATCACCTCATATTATGCCACTATGGTGCAATCGCATGTCATCAGCTGCCAGGCTATGCAAGGCAATGCTACCATCCCCATGACTCATTCCTAGCCAGTGGTGTAAGCCCCACACTCCCACATCTACCCTGAAGAACACCATAAATAGCAATAGTGTACAAATACCTACAAATGCCTGTAACAGTATATAAGGCTAGCAATTCAGCCCCAAGATCCTCATTTGAGTTATCTTGGGTTTTCCCTTTAGTCCTCAGTTAATGCCTGGGTCCCACTAGCTCTTGTCACTCCTGTCCCTGTTCACCAGCCTAGCTGCTCACTACCCTTTACTAAGGGTTGTTTCATGCCACCTCATTGCTGAGGCTGAAGAGCAAACCTGCTGCTACACTGAATACACCACTTGCATAGAGCAGCAGCTTGCTGCCCCTCTTCCCCCTTTCCCAGACTACCATGCCTGCTGTAGGCCAGACCACCTCCACTACCCCTTCCATTTTCCACCATTCCACTTGCACCCAAAACAGTCCAGGACATCCAGTACTATCATGGTATGCACTCAAAATGAATCCAGCCACCTCCATCCCTGAAATCTTCTTCAGCAGCCCACCAAGTATCTCTAATCTTTGTTTGTCTTTGTCTCCCTGCCTTTTTAGTAGTAGCTTTCATACATATGGATGTTCTGGCCTTTCTTCTATTACTTCCTCTTAGCATCCTGTTTTATTTCTTTCTTATTACTGGTATACTGCATCTTTCATCTTCTTTCTCAAACGCAATACAATTATAATCTTCTTCTTCTCTCCATACAGACACCACTCAGGGAATACTCCCTTATTATTGCCACCCCTACTGCTGCTCATGGACAAAACTTCAGATACAAAGCCACTCCCACCAACTGGGCTGAGTCAGCAGCTCAGGATTGGTAGATATTCCTTGTAACAAGTCTGTTTGAATTAAAGCTCCTAGTTACAGCTATAGGGGGATTACTTAGCAAACCAAGAGAGCACCCACACCATCCTGAAGGAAGAGTAATCAGGATCTTGAATAGGCTAAGACTGGGAGACTATCAAGATCAGAAGACTGTAGTCCACTCAAGACCTCTAGCGCCATTGCTGTTTGAAAGGCCCAGCCATAGCTGGTACAAAAGACACAAGCCACCCATAGTCAAGAAAGAAGTCTGCTTCCAGTATGTCACAGGTACTCCTCAATACCATCACCAATCCCACTATTCCTCTACCAGACAAACTCACTGCCATTGTGGCCAAGTTCACCATTATCACTGCACAGAATACCCAACTCACACAATCCTTACATGCATCCAACCACAAAATTCTCTGCCTTGAACAACTGGTAACTATTAGGCAGAACACAGTAGCCACTCTCTAGGGGCAGATCACCACAGCTGGACCCCCTGGCACTTTGAAGAAAATCAAGCTATTCACAGATCCAGGCAAATATGATGGCTTGGTAGCCAAGTTCAAAGAATGGTGGGCCAAGATGAAGGCATGGCTTTGGATCAATGCCCATGTCACCCCAGCCAGAAGTTATGAAGCAGTTGTGGCAGTACTCTCCTGCCTCAAAGGACCAAAGGCAGGCTCCTTCACCCAAACTTGCTTGGCCCACAAAAATACCTACACATGGAATGATTGTGAAGTGGAGATACAAGGGCTCTTCTGGGCTGCCAACCAGAAAGACTGGGTATGCTGACAGCTTGAGGAGTTCAAACAAAATAACATGTGGACCAATGATTACCTAGTGCAATGAGAAGCACTTTACCAGCAGGCACAAATTGATGACACACATGCCATTAGGCTTTTGAAACAAAATATGGTGCACCACATTATATTGCAGATATTCAAGGAAGGCAAGTGTCAGGACAAGCTGGTGCTTTATCTGGACAACATTAGGAAAACAGGTTGCACTATGAAAGCACTTAGTTTTATAAGGGGGTATGAAAGGAAGGCCCTTGTGAGGATTAGCAGCCAAGGGTTAGTGTGGGAGAACCTTGAAGAAGATGCCTATGCCCTCCCCAGTGCAGATACCTGCTCAAAGTCCTTTAACTGCAAACAAAGTGGCCACAGACTCAAAGACTGCCACAAACCAAGGATCAATCAATGCCCTGCCTGTAAGTTTGTTTATGGAGGGCATAGTGCTTATTGCACCCAAAGGAAAACCATATGAAGGATTCTGTTGGCCAAAGATGAAGAATTCACCACAGGAGAACCCCCTATTAGGATTGCCAAGATAGCTGAAAAGATCAAAAGAAGAAACAACCCTAAGAGAGAGTTGGGTTTTCCCAATGCCAGTACCCAAGAGAAGGGAAAAGGCAGGGCCTGAAGGATATGTTGGGTGTCCAACAGGCTGGTATGTTTCACAAGCACACTCCTATTACTCATGTACTTTTATCCAAGAACTGAGAATGGTGTATCCCACTTAGATTGTCCAGTCTAGAGAAGTCTACTTTGTGGCTCAGTGGCAACCATGATACTAAAGCCATGCTTAATTCCTCTAACAACTCCAAAACAACCCCCACACACAAGAAAACCCCAACACCACCCCCTGTGATATGAATACTTGGACAATGAAAGAAAGAGATATTAATGTCCATGCAGATTAAAACCAAGAATGGAGACTTCCTCCCAGTGTCTGCTCCTCTAGACAGTGGTGCCTAGTCATCCTTTATACATCAGTCCTTTGTCTGACAGCACCAAATCCCTACCAAGGAGCTTAAGTACCTAATCCTTGTTTATCATGCTGATGGAACCCTGAACAAAGCTGGACTGGTAATCCATGCTGCCACTGTACTACTTGAATATCAAGGACATGTGGGAAAGACTCAGGTCAAGGTAACAGATCTAGGGAATAAAGATCTAATTCTCAGATATACATGGTTAAAGGAGCACAACCCCCACATCGATTGGAAGACTGGTTTGGTCACTCTCCTGGACTGCCTGGAGTTATGCAACTACTCCAGAGTTTCAAGGGTGGTCCAATGAGCAGAAGAACAGGAAGTCCAAGTGGCTGAGGAGCAATGGAACACCAGACCAAAGCAAGAAGGAAAAACTCCTTAAGAGTTATGAAACAACCTCAGGCACTAGGTACCTTTGGCTGTGTAGCAGAAGTGGTAGTGGAAAGGTAGAGGTATCAATCAAGCTTCTAGTAGAGTGGGTGCCTAGTGAGGGAAGACCCAAGAAAAATTGATTGGAGTTCCAACAATTACATGAGGGGTTTATATACTACTAGCTACCTAAGTTGGAACTCTGTTTGAATATCATTAGGGCAGGCCAGGTTACTAAGTAAGAAAGTGCAAGATGAAAATTGGCCTGGTCTGTGCAAGTGGGGCAATGCTGAGGGGTTTCAGCTATTGGTGTGGGATAGGATGACAAGTGATGGTGCAATAGCAGGAGTTCTGCAATTGGGAAAAAAGAAAATAAGGGAATTGTACAATATGTGGGGAATTTGCCATTGGTGTGGGGATGAAGTGTGTGAGTATGACGAGTGATGGTACCATCTGCAGTCACTGTGGCATTAGCTGCTTAGGTAAGAGGGGCTTTGTGCTACCTTAGTCAGGTGCCCTAATGCTGTAAGCATATGCTGAGGTGGCATGAGAGCAGGGGTGGATGTTACTGAGTTGTGGCACTGAGGTGTGGGATCTTGTACCTAAAGAAGGGAGTGTAGGGAAGGAAAGGAGCGAAAGTATAGTGTAGGAGGCATGAAGCATAACATGTCCCCCTCCTTAAGATCTAGATTCCAGATGGATCAGAGGATGGCTGAAGAAGAGGGAGCAAATGTCAATGGAGAAGACAGAGCGAGGGGTGGAAGGGTGGGCACAGTGGAATGCATTGATGGCATTGGGTGCATGGGCAAGGTTCGAGCGGGGCTCCCAAGTGCATTCTGAGGCATCATAGCCTTTCCAGTGGACTAGGTATTGCAGGCCATGACCATGGGGGCAAGAGTCAACAATATAATCTACCTTGTATTCGCCATCAGTGTTGGATGGTAGAACAACCAGCAGTGGTGACAGGGAAGTTGGCTGGTCCAGTAGAGGTGCAAGGTATGGCTTGACATGAGAGATGTTGACTACAGGATGAATACAGAAGGAGGC
>JBBPTI010000534.1:0-13114 GCA_038093995.1 Tylopilus aff. callainus
AGTAAGTAAGAAAGACTAACAACAAGAAGATGGTAAAACAAGCAAACAAGAGGAAGTAGTAGAAGAAAAGAGGGAACATCCATAGGTATAAAAACTAAGGTAAAGAAAGAAAATAAAGTGGCCAAAAAAAAACTTGGAAATACCTTGTGGATCACTACAAGAGGTTTCTGGGGTGGAGGTGGCCAAGCTCATCTGCAAAGTGGATGATAGCAGTAACAGCAGGCCTGTTCTGGTGGGAGTGGCATTGTGGGTGATAAAGGGGGTATGGTCTATCACAAGTGCAATAGTCTGGGGATGGTGGCAGTGGTAGGGCAAGTTGCCTTTCTATAAAGGCAGCATATTCTTCACAGTGACACTGGTATTCTTCTGCATTGGCTATGAGGCAATGGAGGGTGGTGGGAGAGAAAGGAGGTGGTGTAAGTGGAATGAAGTCATTGGGGTTGATGTCAGCAAAGTCAAGTGGGGGGTAAGTCAAGTCAGGCATAGCTAATGTAGCCTTTTCTGTTCTCTGACTCCACTCAGTGATGGTCTTGTTAATGTTGTACAGTAGCTCTTGCTGGACCCTTTTCTATTCAGCAAGGGCATCAGCCTTGAGGCAAGAGGTAATTGTGGCAAGGAGATCAAGGTTGATGGGGCACTGTGGGTGAGGGGCAATTACTAGATGCTGTCCAACTTCCTGCTCTGCCAAGAGGGAAGTGGGGGCCAACTGGGTGCAGGTAGCATTCACTAGTGTTCTTTGATGTCAGAAAGATTGTCATTGGTACAATACTGCTCACTAATGAGTGGGCCTGGGTGTTGAGAGAAGTAGTGGAGGGTGCTTCAAGGAGGTTGTGGATGATGATGGTGAAGCTAGAAATTGATTCTTAATGAAACAACCTTGGGCACTAGGTACCTTTGGTCATATAGTGGAAAGGTAGTAAAGTGTAGTGAAGATGATTGTCTCCTAGTATGCAGGTGCCCTTAGAGAGAAGACCCAAGAAGAATCAATTGGAGTTCTGATGAGTTACATGCAGGTTTATATACTACTAGCTACTTAAGTTGAAACTCTGCTAGAAATGCATGAGGGCAGGCCAGGTTACTAAAGATGGAAGTGTGAGGCAGGAACTGGCCTGGTTCATGTGAGTGGGGCAATGCTGAGGGAAAAATGCAATTGGCATGGGAATGAATGGCATACTATGGTGTGATTGTGGGGGTTTTGCCATTGGAGGAAAAAGATATTATGGGGATTGTATAATGTGAGGGGATATGGCTATTGGTGTGGGAATAGGGTGCATAAGGATGACATGCAATGGTGACATCTGCAGTTGCTGTGGTGTTAGCTGCTTAGGTAAGAGGGGCTTTATGCTACCTTGGTCAGGTGCCCTTGTGCTGTAAGCCTGTGCTGTGGCATGGAAGCATCCTGCAGATGGGACTGAGTTGCAGTGTGGTGGTGTGCATGTATATGGCTAAAGAAAGTAACCTAAAGGAGAGTGTAGGGGGAAATGGAATAGTAGGAGGATCAAAGTATAACAATTCATATATCTGATCAAAGAAAGAGTAAGAATCAGACTATGGATTGCACCATCTGACACCACTATTGTGAACTTGCTGTGCATTGCACCTCATTAGCATGCAACTTCTTCCCATTCCAATAGCAATTGTCACACAAAGCACCTTACCACAGTGCAATTCATTCTCATGCCCATAGTGATAACCCCTTACATCAGAGTGGAGTTAGAATTAGATCTCATATACAGTAACTCCAAAAAGCATTGCAATGCCTAACCCTGATGTGGTGCACAAAGCACACCACAAGCACCTGTGGGAATTTCACTTATATGTGACTGGGACAAACAAAGTACAAACTCTTGGCTACCAGATGGTGCCTAGATCATGTGATTCTGATCAGAGGATGCCAAGATATGGCTATTTTAAAACATTAACTCCATTGCAACAGTTTTTTCACTTTTGGTATCCAAGGGGTATTAGTACTTGGTATAGCCTCCCTTTGCCTTCAGCACTGCCTGAATCCTCCTAGCCATGCTCTCAATCACATTTTGACACTCTTCAGCTGATATCCCCTCCCACTCTACCTGAGTCCTCTCCCATAATTTCACTATTCTCTTAGAAGGGTGTTGATGACTTGCCAGTCTCCTCTTGAGGATATCCCAGGCCTGTTCAATAGGACTGAGGTCAGGAGACTGTGCAGGACATACCATAGTCCTAAAATCCTGCTCTTCTACCCACTCCTTGACCTTTTTACAGGTATGCTTGGGGTCATTGTCCTGCTGAAAGATTATGTTGGGAGGATTGAGACCATAGTACTGTAGGATTTCCTGCAGCTCATCCTTCAAAATCTGAAGGTAAAGGTCTCCATCCATCCTACCATCAATCTTAGAAGCATAGCCAACACCATACCAAGTCATACAGCCCCACATCATCAAAGAACCCCCTCCAAACTTGACTGTCCCCTTAACCAACCTATTACTAAGGCCCTCACCTGGCTTTTTTCATATCCATTTGTGCCCATCTGACCCAAGATGATTAATTTTGGTCTTATCAGACCATATCACCTTTTTCCAATCCTCTATAGTCCAATCCTTATGGGCATAAGCAAAGTCCAAATGTGCCTTGCAATGCTTAGCAGAGAGAACAGGGCATTTGTGCTTGACTACAGCCTTCATACCAGTCTTCTTCAAGTGGTGGTGAACTGTGTTGGCACTGAGAGGTTGATTGATGATATTGGAAAGAGTTTTGGTGACTTGAACAGCAGTTTCTGCTTTGCAACTAGTGATAAGATGAATAGCATGTTGGACATTGGTAGGAGAAAGCTTGGTTGGACAACCTCCAATAGACTTCTGGAGCTCAGAGTGCTCTTTAGAATGAAGCCTTGATATGGTGGAAGCATGGAAACCAGTAGCTGAGGCAATAGAGCAAGTGAATTGACCAGCATCAAGCATAGAAAAAATGGTCTTCTTTTAAGTAAAAGAGAGTGATTGCATGGTGATTATGGTTGAAAATCAAGGAGCATGTGAACTTTTTTAGACTCAGACACATTGTTTACATGTATATGTTTATTTGTACTACCAAACAACTGAAAGTATCATGTGACTTTGCATAGATCCCATTGTGCATATCAAAAGTGAAAAAACTGTTGCAATAGAGTTGATGTTTTAAAATAGCCATATCTTGGCATCCTCTAATCAGAATCACATGATCTAGGCACCATCTGGTAGCCAAGAGTTTGTACTTTGTTTGTCCCAGTCACATATAAGCGAAATTCCCACAAGTGCTTGTGGTGTGCTTCATGTACCACATCAGGGTTAGGCATTGCAATGCTTTTTGAAGTCACTGTAGTATATAAATCCTTTCATGCTACCTTCAACCCTTTAGTCAATTATTGATGAGCTATAGCACACCATAGCTATAGAAGGGTCTTAAAAGCTAGCATGGAAAGTTAGCTATAATATATTCCTATCATCATCCCTTCATCCAGGCCTTCACTGGCAGTAGGATCTCACCTTGAGTATGACTCCCCTTGACCACCTGCTATATTATAGTCTGCCCTCATTGCAAATGCTATAACTCAGGCATTTCAACATTTGCTCATAATATATATGATCATATGGTATAAATCTTGTATTGTATTGGCTTTTGGCAAATTCCACAGTGGTATGCAGGCAAACCCTATGCTACAATAAAGTACAAAACTGTTCCAATATCTAACCTTGATACAGTGCACAAAGTGCACTGCAATCACCTGTGGGAATCTCACTTAGCTGTAGTAGGAGCACTAATAGTATACACTCAGAGCTATCTAATGGTGCCTAGATCATGTGATCTGGTTCACAGATGGCAAAGATATGATCATTCTAAAACACCCACTACATTGGAACAGTTTTGCACCTTTTGGATATTATAAGGGTATTAGTACTTGGTATATCCTCCTTTGGCTTTAAGCACTCCCTGAACCCTCCTAGGCATACTTTCAATCAATCCTTGATACACCTTACCTGGTATCTTCTCCCATTCTTTTTGGGTTCTTGCCCATAACTCCTTTATACCCTTAGGAGGTCTCTCATAGTCTGCCAGTCTCCTCTTGAGATAAAGCCAGATATGTTCTATGGGGTTGATGTCAGGAGATTGTGCAGGCCATACCATGGTTCTAAATTCTTGCTCTTTCAGCCATTCTTTGACCTTCTTGCAAGTATGCTTAGGGTCATTGTCTTGCTGAAAGATAATATCAAAGGAATTGAGATCATAGAACTCAAGGGAATCCTGGAGCTCATCCTTCAAAATTTGAAGGTAAAGGTCATCATCCATCCTACCATCAATCTTGGTAGCATAGCCAATGCCATTCCAAGTCATACAGCCACACATCATCAAAGAACCTCCTCCAAACTTTAGAGTCTCCTCTACCAACCTGTCACTAAGGCCCTCTCCTATCTTTTTTCATGCCCATTTGTGACCATCTGATCCAAGGTGATTGGTTTTAGTTTCATCAGACCATACTACTTGCTTCCAGTCCTCTAGAGTCCAATCCTTGTGAGTATAAAAGATAGAGTTATACTCCAGTTGATGTAGTATGAGACTGGAGGGAAGGGAAGTACATGGCATGCAGGTTATTGTGCATTGGGTCCAAAAAAGAAAATGTAGGAAAATGAATGTGGTGGTACTAGTAAATGGGTAATAAACAGTTTGTTCTCCAACATACTCCCTCAGACCAAGTGTAGTGCACAGCCATTGGCCAGTTTTGTAATCTTGTCATATGTGAGGGGCTTTGTGAAGCCATTAGTGATTATTTCAGCAGTTGGTATGTGAGAGAAGGTGATTCTGCCTTTCTTGACTTGTTAATGCAAAATGTGGTATTGTACACCAATATGTCATACTAGGTTATTTCACCTGCTGCTTTGTGCCTTTGGCACAAAGTTATTCTAGTTGGAGGATGCTAGTTATAAGTCACACCATATTTCTTAATCATAGTTCCTAGCTTTCATGTATGTACATCCATGAGTTCTAACTCTTAAACAAATATTACAAATCAAAGTTTCAAGTTTCTAAATACTTCTCTTCAAACTATATTGGTAGCTTTGGTATCTCTTTTATTTAACCCAAATAAAACCTGAAACAACTTGAGCTTGAGCTGTCAAGCCTAGGGCTAGTAGTGGTGGATGTTGGCAGTAATGGTGAGAGTTGCTAGTCATTGTTAAGGGGAGCCTTGCTGTTGTGGGTCTTACTGGTGCAAACATAGAGAGTGGGGAAGGCTAAGGAACATATATACAGCAATCCCATCATAGCCTCCAAGACCCTAGTGGTGTAGTGGCATTGAGGGAGTAGGCCTAAGGTGCTAATGGCCACTACCCATCAATAATAGACTGAGGGTCTGGAGGGTAGTGGTGGGGTTTTATATACTGTTACATGGTTTGTATCTATTTGTACACTATTACTACATATGGTCCATTAAGGGCAGGCTCTATTGCTTTATATGATCTGTGGATCAAAGAGGTCTTGGTCCATGTGAGTGGAGCTATGCTTAGGGCAGTGCTTGGTAGTGTGGGGCTGTGTGATGCAGTGCAATGCTATGCATGGCTATGTGGCTAGAAGAGGCAAGTGCACAACCCAGGATCTAGGGTTGTGTGCAGGCAAATGACTAGTGGTCAGAGTCTGTATTGCATCTGTGTGCAAGTATCACTATAGGCTGAGGTATGAGGGCAGTGTGGTGATGAGTGATTATATGATTATGGTGTGATCCAGGACTGCAGAGCAGGACCAGGATAGACAGAAGGCCAGTGGTGGCATCAGGGCTAAGGGTTGATAATGCAGTGTAAAGATGACAAGGACTCCAGGGTGGACTTTAGTAGAAGTCCTAGAAGTCCTAGGGGTTGTTAGTGTGTGTGGGAAGTGATAGGCTTGCCCCTAAGGAACTCTGGAGCACAGGGAGTAGAGCAGAGAAGTTCTTGAGTAGTTGACCAGCAAGAAGCGCAAGTCTGATGGTCTTGTAGAGCATTAGTGGTCAGGGGCAGTAATGGGTGATGAGATGGTTGTAAATGGTGAGTGGTAGCAGTGTGGTGAATGGTCAGTAAACAGTAAATAGTGCAGTAAGAGCTAAAACAGGAGCTGCATTCCCAGTTTCTATGACATCACTTTATAGTCTGGGAATGCCTGAGACTTAGGTACAACTGTAGAAACCTGTGTCTAAAGAAGAAACAAGCATAAACTAGTCAAGAAAAAACCATATGAAATGAAATGGAACCAACAATCTTCTGAACTTATTGACAGACTTGTGTCCAGTTGACCAGTCCTACTGTACAAGATATGGGGGGAAATGAAGGTAGAATTAAAAAGGGCATAGAGACCACATGAAAGATATAAGACATAAGGATACCACCATAAAGACATATCAGTCTCTACACCTATGGGGGACTTAGTGACTGACTGTCCCCAGTCAGGTCACATAATATGTGTTGATATGGAGTTCAAAATGGTGGGCACATCGCAACTACAAGTCTGCTGTCAGCTCCCTTCTTCTTCATCTAACCTCATTCCTTGACACCATCTCACCATGTCCAGCAGATTCAAATGAAACTGCCAACTCACAAACACCAGCGCAGTACATTGGGCAAAGCTGCAAGGTATCTTCCATGAGGCCACTGAGGCACTCAATACTAAGATGATAACAAGACTGGAAGACAGTGAGAGACTATGGGAGGAGCAGGATGACTGGGTGAAGTGATTCAGGGCAAGAATGGTGAGTCCAAAAAGCCATGAGGCATGAATACTAATAAGACCATTACCAGGATGCCTGGAATGCTGCAACTGAGGCAGCAGCAAACCTCAGGCTTAACACATCATTGCCTGAAAACATCAACATGCAACTCAATGAGGCCAACAGTTTTTTCTGTGCCTGGTCAGTTCACAAGCCTGTGGTTCCCAAGATGGCTGAAACACAACAAGATGAAGCAGTCACTAGACCTGCCAAAGAACCTGTCCCCATGGTGGATAAAGTGGATGCCATGGAGCCAGACATGCTGGCACAAGCAGAGGTGATGGAGGTAGGTGCAAGAAGGCTGGCTATGTCCTCTGACATGATGCCTGAGGCATCATCTGCAAAGGTATGTAGTGTGGTGTTCCCTTGCACACTGCTAATGTTTGTCTAGAGGATGCATGGAGATGAGGATGAGGATATGGCTGCAAAAAGGGTCAAGTCCATGGGCATGCCACAGTTGAGGTAATGGACCAACAAGAAGGTCTGCGCACAGTGTTGGGCTGCCAATATAGACAAACAATGTGCACCAGGCCCAGGATCCACCTATCAATAATGCTACAAGCACCAGATCAAGTGTGACCTGAGTGCTGGTCAGGCAGCTCCACAAAAGAAGGCAGCCACAAGAGCAGGAGCAACATGCACCACTGCAAAAGGTAAGCAGTCTTGGGGTAGAGGCTGGTATGACTGACAACCTTCTAGAGCCTATGTCAGCAGTTACAAAACAGCCAACTCAGATGGCAACCAAGGAAGGGTCTAGCAAGAGACTTCTTTCACTGATCAATGTGACATCTGACTCAGAGGTGGAAGAGGTAGAGTCAACACCCATCAAGGCCAAGGGCAAGGGTAAGGAGCAGGCCATACTGAAGAAAACTGCATATGAGGAGAAGAGGCTGGTCAAAGGGGTGATGCACTGTGTCAATGCTCTGGAGGCATGCCTGTTTCAGCTTCAGACCAACACAAAAAGGCTGGAGGTGCAATAGGACAAGGCCCTGGCAGAGCTGAGGACAATCTCAAAGGAGCTGAGCTGCATCCTTGAGCCCATCAATTCCAAGTAGGTAGCATCATCACCACTGTTGAAGTCTCTGTATGTCATATATAGTCCTATGTATATAACTAGTCCATAATTGAAACAAAGCTGAAACAGAACAAAATATAGTATATATAAAAGGGAGACATGATAGGAGTTGTGCAGGGTACTGCCTGACTTGTCTTCTTCAGTCTTCTTTCTTTGGTCTATAAGGTATATGCAATGGTATTTGGTCTATGCAGTTAAATGTGCATGGTGCCTCAAGGTGCATGCAAAGGGCAAGAGGTATATTGGATACATTCACATGGAGACACAAACAGGGGAAGGAGACAGACTTTGTTTTTATATTTTATGTTTTATGGCTTTTGTATTTTGTTTAGATGGTTTATGAGGGGTAGAGAGGGGTGGAGAAATGTATAGAGTCTGTTAATGGTCTTTTCAGTAGGTAGGAGAGAGCACTGGATGAATCCTGGGGTGGAATAGAGAGGAGGAACAGGTATCATAGAAAACCATGAACTTATAGGTCCAGGTCATTGAAGTCCACATCTGCTTCATCTGGTTCAGGGACTTCTTCTCCTGCTAGCCTGTCTAGGCTTTCATCATTGAGACCAGTGAGGTTCATGACTGGAATTGAGGATCTGGAATGAGGGTAGTAAGGGATAACACAAAATACTGCATAGTGCAGCTTGGAGACCATGCTGTCCAACTCAGCTAGGATATATGATCCTCCAGAAGTCTGGTGAAGGACCACCATTGGACTGATATACCTAGGCTTCATCTTTTGGTTCAGCTCTTTCTCAACATGGATATTATGAATGAGGACTAGACTCCCAGGGCAGAAGTTGAAGTCCTTGATTCAATTCTTGAAAGCAGTCTTGAAGTGCTTGATTGAGTCAAAGCAGGCCTTCGTTACACACTCCTGAATTGACTCCAAGTTGTCCTAACACTTTTGAAGTTGGCATGCTCACCAGGCAATCAGTTTAAATGAAGCAAAGGGATTTGTGTTTGGTAGGGGGACAAGAAAAGTAGCTTCAGTGAGATTGAATGGAAAGAGTGGTTCTACACCATGAACCATAAAATATGGTGATAGACCAGTGGAATGGACCACTGACATGCACTCAGCCCAAAAGATTGAGTGAGTAGCAGTATGCCAGTGAGACTCCCTCCCCAGGAAACTTTTGATGATGGACTCCTGGACATCAAAGTGATGCTATTTGATCACCCCATTTGCCTGGGAGTTGTAGGGGAAGATGTGGATGTGGCAAATACCATACTGGTCTGCAAGGATGTTTAAACCCTGAAGAAAGGTGGGGCCATTGTTAGTTACAATTTCAGAAACAGGACCCCAACAGCAGAGGAGGTCTTCAAAGAGGAAGGTGGAAATTGAGGTGCCATTCTCAGACCATAGCATATGCCATTCCAGGTAAGTGGTCAGAGTACAGCAGGCCTGGATGATATATCTATATCTGCCAGAGCAGGGCATCAGCATTGTGTCAACATATACTTTCTGAAAAAGTCTGCTGATAACTGGGACAGTTGGAGGAATATGGAAGCAAGTGGTCTGACAAATTTGGCATTTGTAGCAAGTACATACAAACCACTTGACATTATCAACCAGCATTGGCCACCAGAAGTGAAGGAGTAGCCTAGTACAGACTGTGTATACACCCTTGTGCCTGAGGTCATCATGTGCCTCCTTAATCAGTCTGTACTGGCAGTCTTCTAGTACAACAAGCTGGTGTCATCCATGAGGTTCACAGCACCATAAAGAATCATTAAGAATGAAGAACTTTGTTGCTGAGTTCATAAAAGATTGGAACTCAGCATCTGAAAGGTCAGTGGGGTGTATACAGGAATGAAGGAAGTCTCAGATTACATGAATGCAGGCCCTTCATGCCATAGCTTTAGAGGACCACAGGATGATAGGTTTGTCTGTAGGGTGATTTTGGTCAGTGGTGGCAGAGGAAAAGATCACAGCATAGGTCCAAGTAGACTGAGGCTGCAGTGTAGGCAAAAGAACATAGTCCATGAACATAGGCAGACCAATGCAGAGAAATAAGGAGGGGGCAAATGATAGATATGAATGAGGTAGTGTGTGACCATTGAGAATAACAGTAGTGAAGGAATAGGCCTGATTAAGCCAGTCCTTGATGCTCCCTTCTTCAGGAGGATCCTTATCAGAGGGAGGGTGCTGAGAAAAACCATCTGGACCTGCATGCTGTGTGGCAAAGACATGATGAATCTCAAAATGGAACAAGAGGATATCTGCAATCCACCAATTAATGGTTGTGTTGGGCTGAAAATCCAGGCTGTTGATTATTCCCTGGACATATTTAGCATCCATTTCTATGATGAGGTTAGCTATACCAAAGATAAAGACCCTGACTGAGCAAAGCATCCAAAAAAGTCTGTAAAGCTCAAGTTTTGCTTGCAAATAGCAGCTCTTGACTTCCATAAGGCTAATAGAACCAAAATAGTTTGGATAGCACTTGCCATCCTCATCTTCCTGTGATAAAATAAACCTGACCACTATGACCAAGGTGTCTATGGCAAGGACAACACCACAGGTACCAAGGAACCCATGGACTTGGGTGAGGTTTTCATAGTCCAGCCAGTCCATAATCTTTTGGACCTTGGCCTCATGCACTATACATCCTTCAGAGGTGCACTTGTGGCTGACAATGGTGGCATTTGGGGCTGCAAGTACAAACTTCTTGGCAGAGATCATTACATTGATGTTCTGTAATCACTGTAAAATATGATGAATGACAACAAGGTGATTCCAAATAAAAAGACAGATTCCTGGATTCTTAGGAATAGTCTTGTAGGATCCATCAGGCCACTGGTGCCTCATAGTCTCAGACTTCATGGGTAAGTCATTGACAAATAGTGTGGTATGGTGTGGAATCTTGTCCTGCAAAATAAACACCATATCAGCTTGGTAAATTTGGACTGCATTAGTATGGCCAATGGGAAGAGTGGTGAGATAATGGGGACTGAGTGGACTATTAAAAGTCATCATATCTTGGGAGTCCACATGCAGAGGTCTTTGATCATAACCAGTAAAGAGGTCCATCATACTATAGACCACATATCCACCAAAGAATTTGGTGAGATGCTCAACAAACAGTGGAACAGAGAAGTCCCTGATGGTCATGGCATTGAGGGGTTGAAGGTCATGGACAAGGTGAAGAGTTTTGCCATCCTGCTTCAGGACACAGAACCAGCATGAGCAATAGGCTACAGCCAAAGGCTCATATATACCTGAAGTGATGTGGTCTTTGATAATCTGAATCACCTGATCCAGCACACAATACTCCTCCTTGAGAGGAGCTGTGACTGGCCAAACCTTCTTGGCTACTGGTTTATATGCCAGAGAGTAAGAGGTAGAGTCAAAAGTAAAAACAGAACCAAATGTGAGAACATTGGCAGGTGATAAGGAAGATTGGGTCAAGGAGAGGAAGGAATAGGTAGGAGACTGTAATGGTTTTTGTAAGTCTGTCAGTCTATGAGATAAAAATCAGGACAAAGAAGCAGTGAGCTGCAGAAATGAAGTGTAAGTATCTCCCCAATCTTGCAGTGGATCATTGACATCTAAAAACTCTGGTGAAACTCAATAGTAGGCTGATGATTGGCACAAGCAAAACCATGGCAGCAGCATGGACATCCTTCTGTCCAAGAATGGGTAGGTAGCTTAAACTCCTTGTCTATGTTAGGGTCTTAGAGGGTGATAGTTTGTGCCCTGTCAGGGAAATCATCAATAGATGTGCTCATGAGACAATGAAATGGGTGACTGAGCAACAGGTCAAAGTTGGCCTGTGGTACCACTTGGACCTGTATGCAGACCTCACCTGTACCAAAATCTAGAGCAAGGTTTTTGACAACACCAATGGTATATTCTGTGGTGGTGTTAGCATTGGACATCATCATAAGGTGGTCAGAGCAAACTGGTAGTCCAAGCTCTTTCCACAAATGTTTCAGCATGGCAACAATCTCAGACCCAGTGTCCAAGACTGCAGTAATGGTTTGATCAGCCCTGACAACACAAGCCTGCAGAGACCACAGCAGGATGCTGTGGGACACTACAATATGGCTGTCATCACTTTGAAGGATGTGGTCACCATACTCTCATTCCACAGCTGCTGGGTCACAACTGGCAAGCTCATTGACCTGCACAAGGTTAGTGGTTGTGGGGATGTGGATAGTAGCAAATGCCTTCTGGAAGCACTTGCATACATTCAGGACCTAAGAAATGATGTCCTTTACAGTTACTAGTATGGTGGCCTCTAGGATCTAATTGGGAAGCCTCTTAGAGGTGGTCTTGTCTTCTAGGGGAAAGGTGTAATGGAACTGCCTGGTGGGGGCAGCTGTGGAGTTAGTTAGTTCTGTTCAAGGAGGAGGGTTAGCTTTAGGGGTGAATGAAAAAGAAGCTGGTGCTGTGGGGGCAGCAACAGAAACCACAGTCTTTGAAGGTCCAGGTATCAGGGCATAGGCTGCCTCAATTGCTGGTGAGGTGATTTCTTCAGTGACCATTGCTGCATGAGGACTGGCATAGTTTTGTCTGTGGACAGGTATTTCTACTCCATTGAAACGGACTCACTTGCCTTTGTCCTTGGCTTGTTTAGCCTTGAACATGGCCACAGTGTGAGCCATGTATTGTCTAAACTTGGGGTCAGCTGTCTTGACATCTGGATTGTCATCCCAGCACTTGGCAGGAGCTAGGAAAACTGACAGCTCAATATCCAAAACTGCATCAGTGTCAGGTATGACAAGGGAAAGGAGTCCAGTAGTGATATTAGTAGCAGTGGGGCAGAAGCACATGTCCCAATCATGTCAAGACAATCCTTGAGGCAAGACATGCCTTTGATGCATGGGATGTGCTTCCCATCAGGAAGGCAAATCTGACCATCAGTGCCCCTGCTAGCCTTTTCAGCTGCAAGGTACTTGGCAATTTCAGGGCAATTGCCAATGAAATGCCCATACTTATCACAGAAGGTACAAGAGCATTTGAAGGAGCACTGCATTGTCACCTGCTCTTGTTTAACAATGACCAGTGAAGTGGCCTGTGGCAGAGCAACTGGTGAGGCCATGGGAGTGGCCCATGCTGGATAGTATGGAATTGGGGTCAAAAGGGGCCCCAACACAAGGCTCAGAAGGGGATAAAGAGCTGCACCAGTTAATAGGAACTGGGTGGCCTTGAGAGTATCTTTAATGAAATATGGGTTGGCAGGATGGTGCATGGTTTTAGTAATGAGAAGGTGGTGGCAGACTTGAGCTGCCAAGTCTGTAGGAAGTCCAGCAAGGAACAGAGCATCTTGGTCCAAGTCTGAGAGTTTCCTCAC
>JBBPTI010000535.1:0-13108 GCA_038093995.1 Tylopilus aff. callainus
TGGAGTTTATCTTGGTCTGTTTTTAAATATATCTTGGCATATGGTTCAGCTATTTGAACTAGTTTCCCTTGAATACTAAATAATATTCTTTTAACCTAGCAAAAATGCTATATATAGTGGCTCAAATAAGTATCCTAATATTTGCATACTTTCCACTGCTTATAAAATATCTGTTGCAAATAATATGAATCAATTTATAATGAGTGGAATTGACTTGGAATGCAGCCTTGATATGCCCAAGCCAACTGGTGGTCATCTCTACCTCATAATCTCCACTATTATATTATATATAATATAATTTATTCAAACTAGCAAGGCTAGAAATGTTGTTCAGGCCATTCAAATATTTCAGGATGTCAGCAATATATCTGTTCCTTGTTGTACCATACAGTAACTCCAAAAACCATTACAATATTTGATACTTTTGTAGTGTACCTAAAATAACACTTGAGAGTGTGGAAATCTTGCTTAGCAGTAGTGAGAGTGTGGGTAGAGTGGATTATTGGCTACAGGAATGGTCCCTGGGCCATGTGATTTGGACCACAGTGTGTGAAGATATTACCATTTTGAAATAGTCATATCATTGTAACAATTTTTGGACTTTTGATATAAAAAATAAGATCTAGCTTAAATTATAGGATAGTTGCTGTTGTTTGCCACTACAAATAAACATACATATACAAATATTGTGTCTGAGTTTGAAATAGTTCCCACACTTCTTTATTCTTCAACATTATCATCATAAGATCCCTTTCTCTTGCTCAAAAGAACACTATTCTTTCTCAGCTTGATGTTGGTCACTCAGTTTGCTCTATTTCATCTACCACTGGTGTCATCACTGCTACCATATCCAGACTTCATTTCAAGGAGCATTTTGACTTGCAAAAGTCTATTGGAGGCCATCCATCCAAACTTTCCCCCTCCAATATTTATCATGTTGTTCACCTTATCTCATTTCAAAAGGCTGAAAATGCAGTTCAGGTGACCAGAACTCTTTTTGAAATCATTAATCAGCCTCTCCATCCCAATACTGTTCATCTTCACTTGAAGAAATCTGGTATGAAGGCTGTAGTCAAGTCCAAATGCCCTTTACTTTTAGCCAAGCTGTTATGAATGCAATGTCCTTGATGCTATACTCAGGTCCTGCTACACTTTTTCCTTGACTCTGGCCCTTGTACTTGCTTGCTTGCACTCCCTTATATGCCCAGTAACCTGTACAATGCCCCACAAAGTCCTTACTAGTGCTCACCTTTCACTGCTTATGCTCCATGGCCCCTTTGTCACCATATTCAGCCTTGCTCCTGTCTCAGCCTAACCATGGCTCCCTGCATATGATCCACAATTCCTTGGTCACCTAACATCATACAAATCTGTCAGCAATGCCTTGCAGCACAGTCTTGCACCTAGTCACATGACCCTGCACATGACATGATCTTGACCCTTGCACAGCCACATGGCATAGCCCTGCACCCAGATCTTGGCCTCACCCCTCAGCCTATGGCATAGTTCCTCATAGCACAGGTCTTAGCACTAGTAATCCCATGCACCAACACATGAATCCTAGACTGCACTCACTGAAGATATACCACACTTGGTATGCATCCACATATGGCTCACACTCCCACAGCCTTGGCACTGGCCTCCACAGTTACATAAATGGTCCACAGTATGTCACCAATCATAGCCCTTTGCCCTAACACCACCTTCTGGCCCTCCATACATTCCAGTTCCACTCTACAGTCCCATATCATGCCATAGTTATGACATCCCACACCATGATCACACAATCACTTGCCATTGCATAACCCTCACTTCCTCAGCCTATAGTGATACTCACACACTAACTCTGCAGGACTCACATAGACTCATGATTAATAGCCATTTACCCACATCACACCCTTGACCCAGGGTTATGCTGCCACACTATTTCTAGCCATAGCCATGCATTGCCCTGCATCACATCTCACAACCCCAAGCTCACATGGACCAAGACCTCCTTTGACCCTCATAGACCCACAGACCATATAAAGCAACTGAGCCTGCCTTTACAATACCCAATGTAGCAATAGGGTACAAATAGGTACAAACCCTGTAACAGTATATAAACCCCCACTCATAGTGTTATAAACACAACATACTTGATGCTACACTTGTTACGCTCACAGCTATGCTATGTTCCATTCCTTCCTACATTTCCTTCTTTAGCCACATTCACCCATGCCACAGTGCCACGACTCAGTATTGCCTGAGTCCTGCTCCCATACTGGCTAGCACAGTACCTGCAGCATTCCAGGCACTGGACCACAGTAGAGTAAAGACCTGATTACCCAGATACTGATGCCACCTGCAGCACTTAGGCAATCTGCAGTTGCAATGGTGCCATATGTCACCACTGGTTCTCACCCAAATAGTGATATCCACGCATTGCATGCCATAGTACGCCATCTGTTCCCACTCCAATGGCATTAATCTTGCGATGGCGCCATCACTCACAACTCTTTCCCACTCCAGTAGCATTTAGCCCACAGCATCGCCCCACTCACATGGACCAGGCCAGTTTCTGTCTTGCACTTCCTTATTTAGTATCTCAGCCTGCCCTCACTTACTTTAGGCTCTGCTTGAATCTGTTCTGTAGTAGTATATAAGAACTGCCTGTACTATATCGGAGCTCCAATCAATTCTTCTTGGGTCTTCCCTCATAAGGCACCTGCATACTAGGAGATTGACTCACCATTCCGTTTTGCTTCACTTTCACTACACTCTACTCCATGCCTCCTAGTGCCTAGCACCCAAGATTGTTTCAATACTCAGGCCCCACTACACTTTTTCCTTGACTTTGGTCCTTGTGCTCACTCATTTGCACTTCCTTGCACACTCCAGTGATCCAGACAATGCCCTATGAAGCCCTCTACTAGTGCTTATCCCTCACTGCCTATGCTCTATAGCCCCTATCACCATCCACAGCCTTGCCCCTGTTTTAGCCTAACTCTGGCTCCCTGCATATGACCTACAGTTTTATGGTTACCTGATATATAATTTGTCAGTGATGTCTCATGGCACAGTCTCACACTTGGTCACATGACTCCACATGTGACATGATCCAGACTCTTGCATAGCCACCTAACACAGCCTCACACCTACACTCTGGCACAGACCCCCTGCAGCATGAACCACAGCACTAATGACCACATGCACAGTGCACAAACCATGGACCCCAGACTCCTTTGTAGTTGCCTGGCACATGCACAGCTCTAGGCTTAGTAACCAGCACAGCAATGGCTCCTGCCCTCATGGATATGCCCATGATATGTCACCAGCCAATCCTTAGCCCTGACACCACCTTCAGCTCTCTGCATATCCTGGTCCTGCTCCATAGTCCTGCATTATGCCATAGTCATGACATGTTGCACCATGATCACACAATTGCTCATCATTACACAGCCCCTCATTCCTTGGCCTATAGCAATACTCTTGCACAGATATATTATGGACTCATAACCAATAGTCATTTGCCCACATGCAACCCTAGACCCTGGATTATGCATTTGCCTTTTCTAGCCATATAGCCATGCACTGCATCACACAGCCCTGCACTGCCAAGCACTGCCCTGAGCATAGCCCCACTCACACAGATCAAGATGCCCTTTGACCTATTGAGACCCACAGACTCTGCAGACCATATAAAGCAACAGAGCCTGCCCTTAATGGACCATATGTAGTAATAGTGTACAAATAGATACAAATCCTGTAACAGTATATAAACCCCCACCACTACCCTCCAGACCCTCAGTCTATTATTAGTGGGTAGTGGCCCCCAATAGTCCTACTATGCTAAACAACTAGGGTCTTGGAGGTTATTGATGGGCTGCTGTATAAATGCCCATTGCCTTCCCCATTCATTGTGACCCATGACAATCAGACTCCCCTTGACAACAACCAGCAACTCTCATCATTGCCATCAGCATTCACCACTACTAGCCCTAGGCTTGACAGCTTAGGCTTGAATTGTTTCACATAGCCACCAAGCCCTCAGTCTATCATTAATGGGTGGTGGTCCTAGTACCTTGGCCTAATCCACAATGTTGCTACCACTATAGGGTCTTGAAGGCTATGATGGGATATTATCAATATATATCCTTAGCCTTTCCTTGCCATCTCACTTGATCCAGTAGACCCTTCACTCAACACCATTAGACTCTCCCAGATCATCCATTGCAACTCTTACCATTGCCACCACTAGCCCTAAGCTTGACAGCTCAGGCTCAAGTTGTTTCACAAGCATTGCAAGGCTCATTTAGATTTTGCCTATGTTATGCTCCAATCCCTGTACACTTCTTCTCCTACACTCCCTTATTAGACTACCACCTTTAGCATCCCTGTCCCACACCACTATGCTGCAACTCAGTACTATCTGCCATATCTCTCACACCACAGCTTACAGCATGAAGGCACCTGACCAAGGTAGTGTAAAGTCCTTCTTATCTAAGCAGCTGACACCACAATGACTGCAGATGGTGCCATTGTATAGTACATCATTGGAACCTGACCCTATGCCAATAGTGTTACTCCCTCATATCATACAATTCCCATATTTTCATTTTCCTCCAATTGTGTTATCCCCTCAGCATAGCCCCACTCACACAGACCATGTCCCTTCCTCACTTGCACTTCCTTACTGAGTAACTGACCTGGCCCTCACATAGTTCAATCAGAGTTTGAACTTAGGTACCATGTAGTATATAAACCTGTCCTTTACAGGATGGAACTCCAATCAATTCTTTCCTCAAAGGGCACCTGCTATAAAGAAGATGATTACCTTTTGTCTATGCTCCACTACCACCTTTGCTACATGGCCAAAGGTACTTAGTGTTATGACTTGCCTGCCACATTCTCACTACCATCTTTTTCCTTCATCCTTGTATTACCAAAGTTCCCCTCTTTGTCTAACTCCTATGCTTACTCTTGTGATTTGACACAGGATACACTCTGATTGTATCCAATTGTTATTTTGTCCTTCTTGTGCCTTCCTGTATGATCCTTCATATTCTTTTACTTAGTCATCAGTTGGACTAGCCAGTATTTAAGGACAGCCCTCACTATCCTATGAAACAATCCTTAGGTATTGGGTAGTGAGCAGCAAGGCTGACAAACAGGAATGGTGGTGACAGAAGCTAGTGGGGGCCCAGGCATCAACTGAGGACTAAGGGAAAAACCCAAGATAACTCAAATGAGGATCCTGGGGCTAAATTGCCAGCCTTATATATGTTTACAGGAGTTGTATGTGTTTATACCCTAACTACCATACATAGGTGGCTTTAGGGCAGATGTGGGATTGTGGGGATTATACTACTGGCTGGGTGTTATGCTCACGGCTATGCTACATTCCATTCTTTCCTACATTGCCTTCTTTAGCCACTTCAACCCATGCCACAGCGCCACGACTTGGTATTGCCTGAGTCCTATTCCCACACTGGATAGCACAGTACCCGCAGCATTCCGGGCACCAGACCACGGTAGAGTAAAGACCCGATTACCTGGGTACTGATGCTGCCTGCAGCACTTAGGCAATCTGCAGTTGCAATGGCACCATATGTTGCCACCGGTTCTCACCCCAATAGCAATACTCGCACATCACACGCCATAGTACGCCATCTGTTCCCACTCCAATGGCATTAACCTCATGATGGTGCCATTGCTCGCCACCCTTTCCCACTCCAGTAGCGTTTAGCCCACAGCATCACCTCCTTTGCACAGACCAGGCCAGTTTCTGTCTTGCACTTCTGTATTTAGTATCTTGGCCTGCCCTCACTTACTTTAGGCTCTGCTTGAATCCAGTTTGTAGTAGTACATAAGATTGCCTGTATTATATCGGAGCCCCAATCAATTCTTCTTGGGTCTTTCCTCACAAGGCACCTGCATACTAGGAGATTGGTCCATCTTCCCATTCTGCTTTACTTTTGCTATATGCTGCCTAGTGCTCAGCACCTGCAGTCATCCTCACTCTATGCCTCCTAGTGCCTAGCACCCAAGGTCATTTCACTGGGAGTGAGTCATGGGATGTCACTGCACTGCCTTATGCAGCCTGGCAGCCAATGACATGCAATTGCACCATCATGATGTGATATGAGGTGATCATAATGTCATGGGGCTGTGCAAGGAGGCTGGACCACTTACTAAGGTAATCACAGCTTGGCACAGCCATCATGTGGCATGTGAATGCTGTCAGTGAGTGGTCTGAGGATGAAGCCAGGGCCAGAATAGGAGTAGAGCTGGAAAAGGAATGAAAAGCAAGCCAGGTCATAACATCCTATATTCTAAGCTAGTCTTCCTTGATTATACCTCCTTTACCCCAGACCTTGGGATCTGCTAGAGTTTGTCTATTTGGTTCACTAGCTTCATAGACCAAGTCCTTGACAGACTGAGGCAGAATAAGTCCCACATTCACTTGGACAACAGATCATCATCTCCACCAGGCTATTCAAGGCTAGAATCAACCTCCTACCCAGAGTTGATTCTAACACTTAGTGTCTGAGGTTGTTTTATTAAGAATCAATTGCCAGCTTTGCTGTCATTGCCCTCAACTTTCTTGAAGCCTCACCACCCCTTATCCTTTCATCAGTAAGCTTTATTGTACTGATGTTCACCCCTTTTGATGTTGAAGAACACTAGTGAATGCTATATGTGCCCAGTTGGCCCCTGCTTTCCTCTTGGCAGAGCAGGAAGTTGGACAGCATCTAGTAGTTGCCCCTTGCCCACAGCACCCTGTCAATCTTGATCTCCTTGCCACAGCTGCCTCTCATCTCAAGGCTGACACTCTTGCTGAAGAAGAAAGGGTCTGGCAAGAGTTACAGCAGGACATCAATAAACTCATTACTGAGTGTAGTGTGAGGACAGAAAGAGCCACATCAGCTATGCTCACCTTGACCTATCCCCCATCCCCTTTTGCTGACATTGACCCAAACAACTTCAAACTGCCCACACCACCCTTTCTTTCACCCACTACCCTTGCCCATCTCATAGCTAAGGCAGAAAAGCATGCCCACTGCTGCACCAAATACACTGCCTTCATTGAAAGGCAACTCACTCTCTCACCACCACCTTCCCCAGACTATTGTGCTTGCAATCATCCCCACCTATCTCACCAACTACACTGATAGTGCCTACTGTACCCCACTATGTCCACTATTGTCTGCTTCATTGACAAACCAGGGAGACTGTGCTCCTGCAATGCACATCAGCATCCCACAAAGTATCTTTAATCTTTTTCTTCCTCATTTTACTTTGTTTCCTTGTCATTACCTTTATACTTACAGATGTTTCTGCTTTTCTTTTACTACTCTCTGTTAGCTGCTTGTTTTACTACTTTTTGGTATCTTGTGTTTCTTGCTTATCTGTCAAGACCAGATCAACTCCATGATGTTAGGGATTGTTACCAACAGATACTGAGAGGGTCAGGACTTGACTTCAGCAACTCTAGTGGAGTGCTGCATCCTTGTCAGAGTCCTTGTCCCAATTTCTTTATGGGGTTTGGAGGTGAGACTTGTTGACTAGCAACAAAGTCAAGTGGGCAACAGAGGAGAACCTATTAAGGCTCAAGTGGAGGTCAGAGGAGTTGAGTCTTAGTTAATATTTGAACTGAAGTCTACAGCAAACTAACTAAGGATTTATATATGATGGAGTGGAGGGGAATGACTAAGGGGTTCACTGCATAGATTACTAAGGTATGAGTAAGATGGAATGAAGAGAACAAGGTGAAGCTGGAGCTGTGAGTATTAGTAAGATGGGGAAATCTAGGGAGTGAGACTAATACTAATATGAGTACAAAAGTGAACTTAAAAGGAATTGAGACAGGATTTTATAGCAGAGTACAACTCTGTGCAGGAGTTGTGTATTGGGATTCACACTTGGGTGTATGGGATATGACATTATCATGTCATTTATACCATCCAGAACAATTATAATATCCTTGTCCTTTTCATTCACACCCCTTATGGTGAGCATTTCATAGGTGTCACCTTTGCTACTGCCTTATGTGGAGAAACCTTCAAGTACAAGATAAACACTACCAGCTAAGATCAGGAGAACCAGGGCTGGTAGTTATTTCTTTATCAAATAAAGCTCTTAGTTTAGCACCATAGGGGGATTACTAAGCAAACTGAAGAAGTGCACTAGATCCAAGGTTATAGAGATCTTAAATTGGCTGAGACCCAGAGACTATAGAGTCCAGAAGACCATAGTCTGCTCAAGACCACTTGCACCATTAGCCTTTGAATGCCCTAGATGGAGTTGGTATCAGAAAGCAAAGCCACCTATTATAAAGAAAGAAGTATGCTTCCAGTATGTTGCAGGAACTCCTCAATACACTTGCAGACCCTACCATCAGGATTACTGACAAGCTGAACATGGTAGCAGCTGAGTTCACCACCTTAACAACCCAGAATGTCCAGCTTGCACAGTCATTGCATATCTCCAACATGGAGATTATTTGCCTAGAAGGGCTAGTAGCAGCAGGACAAACCATCATAGTGACACTCCAAGGACAGATTGCAGCTGCTGGTCCTCCTGGGATAGCAAAGAAGGTTGAGCTATTCTCAGACCCAAGAGAATATGACAGGTCCATTGCCAAGTTTAAAGAATGGTGGGCAAAGATGAAAGCATGGTTAAAAGTAAACACCCACATCATGCTGGCAGGCAGCTATGAAGCAGTGGTCACTGTCCTCTCCCATTTAAAAGGGCCCAAGGCTGGACCATTTGTACAAACACACCTTAGCTGAGGAAATGTCTACATCTGGAATGATTTAGAAGGAGAAGTTGAAGGACTGTTCAGGGCCACCAATCAAAAGGATCAGGCATGTAACCAACTGGAGAACTTCAAGCAAGGAGGTATGCATACAGACAACTTCCTAGTCTGATGGAACGCCCTTTACCAACAGGCAGATATTGATGATACTCATGCTATCTGCCTCCTCAAGCAAAACACTGCCCATCATATCATCATGCAGCTGTTCAAAGAAGGAAAATGCTCAGACAAGCCCACTACCTACCTCAATAACATCAGAAAGACAGGAATGGGCATGGAAGCCCTCCAGTTTATATGTGCTAGGGAGAGAAGAATCCCAACCTAAATTAATATGAGAGGATTAGCCAAAGAAAATGCCAACAATGCTATATATGAACTCAGTAGCTCAGACAGTCAGGCCAATTGCCAGCATACTGGCCATCATATCAAGGACTGCCAATAGCCAAAAGTCAATTTGAAGCAACCTCAGGCACTGAGTACCTTTGGTTGTGTAGTGAAAGAGTAGTGAAGTGTAGATGAAAGTAATCATCCTCTTTATAGTAGATGCCCTTTGAGGGAAGACCCAAGAAGAATTGATTGGAGTTCTGACCCATTATAGGTGGGTTTATATACTACTAGCTACTGGGATTCAAACTCCAACTAAACTGCATAAGGGCTGGCTAGGCTACTAAGTAAGGCAATGTGAGTGAGATACTGGCCTGGTCTGTGCAAGGGAGGTGATGATGAAGGGATATGGCAATTGAAGAAAAAAGATAATATGGGAATTGTATGATATGAGGGGGTAATGCTATTGGAGTGGGAATGGGGCACATTAGTGTTGCATGTGATGGTGCAATCCACAGTTACTATGATATCAGCTGCTTAGATAACAGGGGCTTTGTGCTACCTTGATCAGGTGCCCTGATGCTGTAAGTGAATACTGTGGCATGAACAGTGTATGCAGGTATTACTGAGTCACAGCACTGTGGCATGGGAAAGGAGGACTAAAGAAGGAAGTGTATGGAGGAGTGTAGGACTAAGGAAGGCATATGAAGACCAGAGCATAACACAATCAATGTCCCTCTTGCAGATTCATACACAGAGGATATAGCATGCATTGCAGGCTCCAGCACACAATCCACTGCATCCTCCTGGCTGAAAACAAAGAATTTAGCACAGAAATGCTGCTTAGGATGGAAGAGTTAGCAGCAGCAGTAAGAAAGCAAGCAAACCCTGAGAAAGAACCAGGTTTTCAAGTAGTTCATCACCAAGACAAGGGAAAAGGCAGAGCCTGAAGGATATGTCAGGTGCCCTAATGGCTAAAGAAAGATTCATTGTGTGTTCCTACCATTTCCATATCACCCCTAACAACTGTATAGTACCTATACTCTTGCCTGGTCAAGAGGGGCCTGCTCAGTAGCCCAGTGGCAACTATGAACCAAAAGCTGTGCTTAATTTCTCTTTATACCCCACTCTCTCTCAAACTCCCCCACATGTGCAAAGCCTAACAAAACCCCCCATTATCCACATTCTTGATGCAGGCCAAAAGGAGATCTTCATGCAAGTGCAAGTAAAAGTAAAGTCTGGCAACTTCATTCCTGTGTCCACTCTTCTGGACAGTGGGGCACAGTCCACCTTCATTCATAGGGACTTTGCCAGAAAGCACCATATCCCACTTGAGCTCTTAAATATTCCTATCCATGTGTATAATGCTAATAGAACCCCAAACAAGGCAGGACTGGTCATGCATACAGCCACTGTTCTCCTCAAATATCAAGGCCACATGGAGAAAACCAAGGTTGAGGTTATGGATCTAGGAACAAAGGACCTGATTCTAGGATACCCATGGCTAAAAGAGCACAACCCCCAGATCAACTGGAAGAAAGGAACAGTTGACCTCCTGGAATGCCCTGAACTATGCAATTACCATGGAATATTGTGGATGGTCTGCAAAGCTGAAGAGCAAGAAAAGGAGCTTGCCACTGAATGGAAGGAAATAAGAAAAGAGGAGAAGGAGGAATCCCAGGCCAGTGAACTAGTGCCCCATGTATACCACCCTTACCTCTAGGTCTTTGAACAGAAGGAATCAGAATGAATGCCAGTGTGCAAACCATGGGATCATGCTATTGAGCTGAAAGACTCCTTTGTGCTGAGAAAAGGGCATAATATTCCACTGAGCCCCCAGAAACAGAGAGAGGTGGACAAGTTCATTGACAACCAACTATGAAAAGGGTATATTCAACTGTCAAAGTCCAAACAGATGGTACCCATCTTCTTCATCCCAAAGAAGGGTGGACAAAAGTGCATGGTGCAAGACTATCATTACCTGAATGGACATACCATGCACAATAATTACCCACTTCTCCTTATCTCTCAACTCATTGATCAGCTAAAGACACCCCATCTCTTTACAAAGATGGACCTTCAGTGGGGCTACAACAATGTACACATTAAGAAAGGAGATGAATGAAAGGCTGCCTTCACTTGTCACCAAGGCACCTTTGAACCCCTAGTAATGTTCTTTGGCCTTTGCAACTCACCAGCCACATTCCAAATGATGATGAATAAGCTTTTCACAGATATGTTCACTAATGTCCTGGTGTACATCAACAACCTCATGATATTCACCCCAACCAATGACAAATGAGCTCATGAGGAGGTAGTCCTGGAAGTGCTTCAAAGGCTAGAAGAGAACAACCTTTTCATCAAACCCTTGAAATATGTATTCTCAGTACAAGAGGTAGAGTTTCTCAGGATGGTAGTCAGAGTAAATGGAGTAAGCATGAATAGTGCCAAGGTGAAAGCAGTAATGGATGGCCCACACCAAAAGATGTTAAGGAAGTATGATCATTTCTCAGAATGGCCAATTTCTATTGACAGTTCATATAGGACTTCATGAAGGTCACTCAATCCTTACACAACCTGACAAAGAAGGACAAACTTTTCTGTTGGACTGAAGAAAGGCAGAAGGCCTTCCACACACTCAAGAAAGCCTTTACCACAGCCCCCATACTAGCATATCCTGATAATGATCAACACTACAGGCTTGAGAGTGATACTTCAGTGTTCACCACCAGGGCAGTGCTCCTGGTAGAAAAGGATGACAAGTAGCACCCTGTCATGTATGCATTGCATGCCATGACATTGGAAGAATGAAACTATCCCATAGCAGATAAAGAAATGCTTAGTGTCATCAGGGCCTTGGAGACATGGAGACACTACCTGAAGAGCACCATGCACAAGTTTCAGATCTGGAACAACCACCAGAATCTGACCTGGTTCATGACATGGCAGAATCTCAACTGCCAACAAGCCCAATGGGCCTAGTATCTGTCCAGTTTCAACTTCAAATGATTTCATAAGCCTAGGACAACCATGAAAAAGGCTGACACCCTGTCACAAAAGGAAGACCTGATAGCAGGAGAGGAGGAAGACAACCAGCAAGTCCTGGTTGTACCACCTGAGACCATCAGGGCACAGACTGTTGACCTGACACCAGTCATCTTGCATCATAGTGGGAATGAACTCCTGGACTCCATCTTCCATGAAACCATCAAACTCCCCTGGCCAGTACAGAAAAAGTTGGAAGATGCAGGGTACAAGATACAGAATGGCTGCCAAATGAAGGAAGGAAGGGTATATGTACCACCTGCATGCCACAGCTAAGTACTTAAGATGCACCATGATAACTCCATAGCAGGACATCCAGGAATTGAGCAGACAAAGGAGCTCCTCCAACAAGGATATGATTGGCCATGGATGGCTACAGATGTCAAAGAATACATTAAGCACTGCACCCATTGTGCCCAGGTAAAACCAGGAAATCAATCCTTGGCAGGAAAACTAGTCCCACTAGAGATTCTGGAAGGCCCATGGCAAGACATCTCCATTGACTTTATCACAGGGCTCCCACTCTCTAACTCCTACATGGCAATCCTCACCATAGTAGATCACTTCTCCAAAGCAGTTGAACTAGTATCCTGCAATACCACCTGCTTTGCAGCTGATCTTGCCAACATCTATCTACACCATGTTTGAAAGCACCACAGACTTCCCCAAGGTATTGTTTTAGACAGAGGACCACAGTTTGTGTCCCATTTCATGAAGGATCTGTGCACACAACTCCATATCACACCCCAACTCTCTACAGCCTACCATTTCCAGATTAACAGACAAACTGAGCAAATGAACTGAGAGATGGGACAATACCTCTGCCTCTATTGCATCAATTACCCAGAGTCTTGGTCCAACTGGCTCCCCTTTGCACAGTTCACCCTGAATAATCACATCTTCTCCACCACTGGGAAAAGTTCCTTTCAACTCACCCTC
>JBBPTI010000536.1:0-13080 GCA_038093995.1 Tylopilus aff. callainus
GGTCATGAGTCCATATGAGTCATGCCAGTGTCTATGCACAAGTATTGCTATAGGCCAAGGTACAAGGGCGATGCGATGGCGAGCGATTGCATAACTATGGCATGATGTGTCGTGATGCGGGACTGTGGAGCGGGACCGGGAGGTACGGAGTGCTGAAGGTGGTGTCAGGGTCAAGGGTCATGGTGTGGTGACATACCATGGGTGAGTCTGTGGGTTGAGAGCCATTGTGTGAGCCTATCCATGGCGTGAGCCAGGTGTCTATGCATGCCTATATGCCGGGCGACTGTAAAAGAGATCTGGGGTCTCTATGTCTCAAGGGGCGGCATTATCAACGAGTGCTGGGGTCTACTGTCTAAGGGGCTCTGCCTTTCCGAGGCATGAGGGCTATGCCCGAGCGGCTGTGTGAGGGTCTGGATCGTATCATGTGCGGGGTCATGTGACTGGTGCGGGACTGTGCCACAAGGCATTGCTGATAGATTGTATGTCGTCAGGTGACTGTGGGACTGTAGGTCACATGCAGGGAGCCATGGTATGGAGGAGGGTGAGTGGCAACATATAGGGCGATGAGGGGCGAGGAGCACTATATCGAGGAGCATTGTTGGGTACTGGAGTAGTAGTGAGGGAGTGCGAGCGACTGAGCTAGGGGCTGGGAGTGAGGAAAAAGATGAATGGGGCCCGTGCGTAGCATTGAGTGTGGCGTGATCGTAACAGCTAGCCCCTCTGCCAGATATCAGAACTTTTAGCCCAGAGCATCCATAGCCTTATGCTCCACAGCCATCACACCATTCTTGCGTCATTGTACTCCATCATTACAATACTGACTCCACTTCAATAGTATTACTCCCACTTATGCCCTCTGTCCACAGGCTATGCTTCATAGCAGCTTCCTCACCAATGGCATTACTTGTGCAAGTGGCACCACTTACCCTTGCATTATTCATCCTATGGCAGTAATCCCTCTGCATTGCCCCCTTCACACAGACCAAGAACCAGGATAGAAACAAAGGACTTATAAAGAAGTAAGGTCAGCCCTAACTACATTCAATCTCCACTTCAATAGTAGTATATAAACCCCCCCCTTCACAGCCTTAGACCCCAGTCATTTATTAACAGTCCTTGGCCTCATACCACCATGAGCTCAAACAATCAGGGTCTTTAAGGCTAGCAATGGGGGTACAGTAGTGTACCACCCATGTAGCTCCCCTTGTGCTCCACTCCAGTCCTAGTGGCAGCAAGCAGTTAATGTAGTTTTCCAATACAACTCCCCTTAACCATCCCTTTCACTCTCATCCCCTCAGTCATGGCTAAGGAGGATTATTATCCAATGCTACAACTCAAGTGTTTCACTAGTGATCATTCCAGATCTGAAACTCATGGGTGGTTCCTTCCAGACAGTGCCTCCAAGTTTCTAGGGCCCAAATGACACTCAGCATTTCTTTGTCTGCAATTGAATAGTTTCATTCTTTGGGCATCATGACATATGAGGCATAGGCTACTAAATGCCATCACTCATCCTTCTGTACTAGTAATACTGCTCTGATGGCAAAAGCAGAGGCATCACTTTCCAGCCAATACTGGCAGTTGTTGTCCAGATAAGCTAGCACAGGTATGGTGGTGAAGGCTTCCTTGAGCATTCAGAACACTTTGTCCTTCTAAGTGAGATCATGAAGTGATCTGGCAATCTGGGCAAATCCCTGGATGAATCATCAGTAGAAATTGGCCATCCTAAGGAAGGCCTGAACTTCTTTCACATTATGGGGGATTGGCCAATCTGTTATGGTCTGAATCTTTCTGCTATCTATACTTATCCTGTTTACTCCCACTATCATTCCTAAAAACTCTAGCTCTTGGACCAAAAAGATGCACTTGGATGGTTTAACAAACAGGTCATTCTTGGACAACTGCTGGAGGACTTCAAAAACCACTTTCTCATGGATGCAGTGGTCATTAGTGGGGGTGAAAATAAGGAGGTCATTGATGTAGACTATCACATTGTCCACCATGTCCACAAAAAGCTCATTTATTATGGTTTGAAAGGTGGTGGGTGAGTTGCAGAGTCTGAAAAATACTACTGTTATGCTATGGTCCTCCTTCATACTCTCCCTCCCTACACTCCCTCCTTTAGCTCTCTCTTCCCACACCACAGTGCTGCACCTCAGCTACATCCACTCTTGCCTTCCCATACCATAGCACAAGCTTACAGCATGAGGGCACCTGACCAAGGTAGTGTAAAGCCCCTCTTACCTAAGCAGCTGATACCACAGCAACTGTGGATGGTGCCATTACATGCAATCATCACACAATCCTATCCCACACCAATGGCATTACTCCTGCATATCATATGATTCCCATAATATCTTTTCCCTCCAATAGCACAACTCCCTTGCTCATGCCATCACTCTCCATCCATTCTCACACCAATAGCAATATCCCCTCAGCATCACCCCCTTTGCATGGACCAAGCTAACTTCTGGCTCACACTTCCTTACTTAGTAGCTTGGCTGGCCCTCACATAGTTCAATCAGAGTTCCAACTTAGGTAGCTAGTAGTATATAAACCTGCATGTAAACTGTCAGAACTTCAATCAATTCTTCTTGGGTCTTCCCTCTAAGGGCACCTGCATACTAGGAGATAATCACCTTTGTCTACACTTCTACTACACAACCAAAGATACCTAGTGCCTGAGGTTGTTTCAATTACAAGGGGTTCAAAAAAGCCTCTGTGGCAGGTAAATGCAGCCTTTCATTCATTGCCCTCCTTAATCTGAACATTGTTGTTGTTACAATTTGCATGTCCTTAATGCCATGCTTGGGCCCAACTATGCTTTTTCCCTTACTTGCCCTTGCTCACTCACTAGCCTTCACACTCCAGATGCCTTCCTAAGCCTTATGAAGCCCTTACTAGTGCTTACCCTATGCTGCTCATGCTCTATAGCCCCTTGTCACCATATCTGGCCTTGCCCCTGTCTTGGCTCCCTGCATGTGACCTAGTTCCACAGTCACCTAACATCACCACAATCTGTCAGCAATGCCTCACAGCACAGTCTTGCTCCTGGTCACATGACCTTGCACATGACATGATCTCAATCCTTGCACAGCCACTCAGCACAGCCTTTGTGCCCTAGACCCTGGCCTTGTCTCTCAGCCCACAAGCACAGTCTCTGCAGCATAGACCATAGCACAAATGACCCCACACAGCACACACACCCCACAATCTACAGTGACTCCAAAAACCCTTTCAATATTTGACCCTAATGTAGGGTGCTTCACACCCTGCAATCACCTGTGGGAATTTCGCTTAGCTTTGGTGGAACCAAACAAAGTACAAACTCTTGGCTACAAATTGGTCCTTTGATCATGTAATTTGGCCCAGTGGCTGTGGAGATATGTCTATTTTAAATTGACAACACCACTGAAAGAGTTTTTTCACTTTTGAATTAAAACTAGAATTTTAATTAAATCAATGGATTATTGCTAATATTTTGCTATACAAACAAATGTACACAAATAAACATGATGTCTGAGTTTCAAAAAGTTCACACACTCCTTGATTTCCATCCATTACCATGGTCAGATCTCTTTCTTAAAACAACCTCAGGCATGAAGTACCTTTGGCTGTGTAGTGAAAAAGAATAGTGAAGTGTAGAGAGGTTGATCGTCTTCTAGTAAGCAGGTGCTCTTAGAGGGAAGAATCAATTGGAGTTCCAACAATTTACATGTGGGTTTATATACTACTAGCTACCTAAGTTAGAACTCTGATTGAATAATGTGAGGGCAGGCCAGATTACTAAGTAAGGGAATGTGAGACAGGAACTGGCCTGGTTCATGTGAGCAGGGCAATGCTGCAGGAATAACACTACTGGTGTGGGATGTGGTGACAAGTGATGGTGCAATTGTGGCTATTGCATAAGTGGGGGAGAAAGATAATCAGGAAATCATATAATATGAAGGTGAAATGCCATTGGTATAGGATCAGAGTGTGTGGCTATGGCAAGTGATGATGCCATCTGCAGTCCCTGTGATGTCAGCTGCTTAGGTAAAAGAGGCTTTGCACTACCTTGGTCAGGTGTTCTTATGCTGTAAGCTAGTGCTGTGGTGTAAGAGGGCTAATGCAGGTGTTACCAAGCCACAACTTGGAGGTGTGGAAGAGAGGAGCCAAAGAAGGAAGTGTAGGGAAGGAGTGTACTATAGGAGGATCAGAGTGTAACACATCCCCCTTCTCAAAGCCCAGATTCCAGATGGGCAGAAGGGAATAGGCAGCAGAGATCAAGGATGGAGATGGTATGAGGGGCAGAGGGGTGGGTGTGATGAAATGCAGCAATGGCATCAGGGGCATGGGCAAGGTTGGAGCAGGGTTCCCAGGTGTGCTCAGAGGTGTTGAAATCTTTCCAGTGGACAAGGTACTGAAGACTGCGACCATGGAGCAGGAGTCAACTATGTAGTTAACTTTGTACTCACCATTGGACTCCAAGGGAAGGACAACTGGAGTGGAGGGTATGGAACTGGTTGGCCCAGAAGCAGCACAAGGTAGGGTTTAACCTGGGAGATATTGACCATGGGGTGGATGCAGAATGAAGTAGGGAGGCAGAGTTGGACAGCATTAGGGCTGATGAGGTTGATGATAGGGAAAGGGCTGAGCCATCAGTTGAGGAGTTTGGGTGGATGTGGAGTGCAGAGGTGCTTAGAGGAGAGCCACACCTTATCTCTGGGCTGATAGGGTAGAGCAGGGGAATGGTGGTGGTCTGTGGAGTGCTTCATGCACTGTTGGGACTGATGGAGGCAGGTGTGGGCATTAGTGAGGTGGGTAGCATACTGGTCAGCAAGGTTGTCTGCCATGGAGGAGGCTGTGATGGTGGGTTTGACCCTGAAAACAAACATATAAGTCTGGGTGAGGGCAAATGATGACTTGCCTGAGGCAGACAATACCTGGCTGTTAATGGCAAATTGGGCTAAGGGAAGCCATTCAGCCCATTTTTCAGGGTGATCTGCACAGTACATGCAGAGATACTATCCTACTTCTCAGTTCATGCATTCAGTCTGCCCATCAGTCTGTGGGTGGTATGCTGTGGAGAGCCTTTGCTTGATGTGGAGCTGCTGACACAAGTTGGTCAGCTTGGAGGCAAACTGCAGACCTCAATCTGAGATGATGTGGTATGGGAGCCCATGGTGTTTTCAGACATGGTGAAGGTAGATGCCAGTGAGGTTGATGGAGATACAGGTGGTGTTTCAGGAGACTAGTTTGATGGCTTTAGAGAACCAGTCAATGACTGTTAGAATGGTGGTGTACAAGTTGGACTCCAGCAGCCTGGTTATGAAGTCAATGGAGATATCCTGCCAGGGCCCTTCAGGAATTGGTAAGGAAAGAAGTTTCCCTGATGGCAGTTGATTGCTGGGCTTTACCTGGGTGCAGTAGGTGCAGTGCTTTATGTACTCCTGTACATCCTTTTTGATGGATGGCCAGTCATAGTGTCTTTGGAGGTTCTGCAACATCTTTTCTACTCCTGGATGGCCTGCAAGAGGAGCATTGTGGTGCAGCTTAAGCACATGAGACCAGTAGGCCAGGGGAACAAATATTTTCCCCTCCTTCATATGACATCCATTCAAGATGGTGTACCCTAACACTTTGAGTCTGGATTGTACTGATGTGGGAAGCTTGATGATTTCATGCAAGATGGAGTCTATCAGTGCATTCCTGCTATGATGCAAGATGACTGGTGTTGAAGTATGTGTGGCCTGAACTCCAATTGTCTCTGGCAGAATGACCAACACCTGCTGGTTGTCAGTCTTATCACTGACTGCCAAATCCTCCCTTTGGCTGAGAGTGTCTGCTTTCCCCATCATGGTGCTGGGCTTGTGGAATCATTTGAAGTTGAACCTTGACAGATATTGGGCCCAATGGGCTTGTCAGCAGTTGAGGTTCTGTCAAGTCATGAACTAGGTCAGATTTTGATGATCATTCCAAATCTGAAACTTATGGGTGGCTCCTTTCAAATAGTGCCTCCAAGTTTCTAGTGCTCATATGATACTCAACATCTCTTTGTCCACAATCAGGTAGTTGTGTTCTTCCAGTGTCATGGCATGTGAAGCATAGGCTATGGGGTGCCATTTGTCATCTTTCTCAATTAGTAGCATGGCTCTGGTGGCAAAGGAGGAGGTGTTGCTCTCAAGCTGGTAGTGCTTGTCATTGTCTGGGTAAGTGAGTACCAGTGCTGTGGTGAAGGCCTCTTTTAGGGTGTTGAAGGCCTTTTAATGCTCCTCAGTCCAATAAAAGGGCTTATCCTTCTTAGTGAGATTGTGTAAGGGCTGAGCCACCTTGGCAAAGTCCTGTATGAACCATCAGTAGAAGTTAGCCATCCCAAGGAATGAGTGGACTCTGCAGACATCTTTCAGCTCTGGCCAGTCTATTACTGCTTTCACCTTTGCACTATCCATGCTTGGTCTGTGGATCTCCACAATCATTCCAAGGAACTCCACCTCCATTACCAAGAATATGCACTTGGATGGTTTGACAAAAAGGTCATTGGCCTGGAGGCAGCGCAATACTTCTGTGATGACTGCTTTGTGGGCTTGGATATTGTCCATTGGGGTAAAGATCATTAGATCATCAATATATACCAGAACATTTACAGACATATCAGCAAAGAGTTTGTTCATCATGGTTTGGAAGATGGCTGGGGAGTTGCAGAGCCCAAAGAATATGACTAGGGATTCAAAAGACCCTCAGTGGCAGGTGAATGTGGCCTTTCATTCATCTCCTTCCTTGATGCATATGTTGTTATACCCCCACTGGAGATCCATCTTGATGAAGAGTCAGGTGCTTTTAAGCTGGTCCATGAGCTGGGCAATTAGGGGCAGCAGGTAGTTGTTGTGCACTGTGTGCTCATTGAGATACCTATAATTCTGCACCATCTGCTTCTTCCCATCTTTCTTTGGAATGAAAAAGACCAGGACAGTTTGTTCAGACTTGGATGAGTGAATGTACCCTTTGCATAGTTGATTATCAATGAACTTGTCCACCTCCTTCTGCTCTTGGGGACTCAGGGGGATGTTCCACCCCTTTCTAGGCACAAATGACTCTTTTAACTCAATGGCATGATCTCATGGTTTTCATGCTGGCATCCTTTCAGATTTTTTCTGCTCAAAGACTTTGAGGTAGGGATGGTACATGCGGGGTACAAGGTCCTTGGCACAGGGCTCTTTATCCTTTGTCTTTTCCTAAGCACTTCTTACTTCTCACCATGCCTCAGCCAACTCTTTCTCTCTTTCTTCAGCTTTGTGGATGACCCACAAGATGTCTCAGTAGTTGCATAGCTCCAGGCATTTTGAGAGGTCAACTGTTTCTTTCTTCCAATTGATCTGGGGGTTATGTTCTTTTAGCCAGAGGTACCCCAGAATCAGATCCTTGCTTCCAAGGTCAGTTACTTTGACCCAGGCCTTTTCCACATGCCCCTGATATTCCAGGAGTACTTTGGCAGTGTGGGTCACCGGCCCAGTGCAGTTTGGGGTGCTGTTGGCATTGTATATGAGTATCAGAGTGTTAAGGGCCCAAAGGGGGATGCAATGTTTCTGGGCAAAGCTTTTATGAATAAAGGTGTACTGGGCACTGCTATCAAGCAGAGTGGCTGCTGGGACAAAGTCCCTGTGCTTGGTTTTCATGTTTACTTCAAGTGAGATTTCCCTTCAGCCCTTGCCAATGATGTGAATGGTAGGGGGTGTTGTTGGGGTTTTGCACATGTGGGAGTGTTGGAGGGGGTGTAGGGTATGAAGAGGAATTAAGCACAGCTTTTGGTTCATGGTCACCACTGAGCTGCTAAGCAGGCTCCTCTTGACCAGGCAAGAAAATGGGTACTATACAGTTATCAGGTGTAATTCAGAAACAGTAGGTATGTGTGATGAATCTTTCTCTAGCCATCAGGGCATCCAACATGCCCTTCAGGCTCTGCCTTTTTCCTTATTGTTGTATTGAATGACTTGAAAACCTGACTCTTCCTCAGGGTTCTGTTGCTTCTTCACCACTGCAACTAACTCTTCCATCCTAAGTGGGATGCTACCATCAAATTCTTCATTCTTAGTGAGTGGGATCCAGCAGATTGTTCTTTGGAGCTTGCAATGGGCTGCATGGCCTCCTTGAACAAACCTACACAAGGGGCACTGGTCAACTTTGAATTGTCAGCAGTCCTTAATTCAGTGCCCAGTTTTCCTGCAATTGAAGCACTTGGCCTGGCTATTGGAGCTGCTTAGTGTGTAGATTCCATCTCCTTTGTTTTCTTCAGCTAATCCTCACATACTAATCCATCCCAGACTTCTTCTGTCTGACACCTGGATATAGGTCAGGGCCTCCATGGCTATGCTGGTCTTCCTAATGTTGGTGAGATAGGCAGCTGGCTTGTCTGTGTGCTTTCCTTCTTTGAACAGCTGTGTAATGATGTACTGTGAAGTGTTCTGCTCAAGAAGGTGGATAGTGTGAGTATCATCAATGTCCACCTGTTGGTAGAGCACCTCCCATCAGACCAAGAAGTCATCCATGCACATACCTCCTTGCTTGAATTCTTCTAGCTGCCAGCAGGCCCAATCCTTCTGGTTTTCAGCCCTGAATAACCCTTCAATCTCTCCTTCTAGGTTGTTCCAGGTGTAGGTCCTTTCTCAGCTAAATTGAGTCTGTGTGAATGGTCTGGCCTTAGGCCCTTTTAAGCAGGAGAGGACAGCAACCACTGCTTCATAACTTGCTGCTGGGGCAATGTGGGCATTTACTTTCAACCATGCTTTCATCTTTGCCCACCATTCCTCAAATTTGGCAATTGATCCATTGTATTTGCCAGGATCTGCAAACAGTTCAATCTTCTTCACTGTCCCAGGGGGACCAGTGGCTGCAAGCTGGCCTTGGAGTATTGCAACCATTTGTTGTTCAGTGGTAACCATTTGCTCCAGCTGCAAGATTTCATTGTTCAAGACATGCAATGACCATGCAAGCTGTACATTCTGCTAGGTCATGGTGCCAAACTTGGCCACCACTGCATTCAGCTTGCCTTGCAGTTCCACAGAAGGGTCAGCCAGTGCATCAAGGAGTGCCTGTGACATATTTGAACCTAGTTTTTTTCCTGATTACAGGTGGTTTTGCTGCTTTATACCAACTCCACCTATTCTTTCTTCTTTCAAAGGCAAGCAGTGTCAACAGTCTTGAGCAAATGACAGTCTTCCAATCTCACCAATCTCCTGGTCTTGGCTGATTAAGGATCCATATCTCCCTTGGACCTGAGCACTTCTTCAGTTTGCTTAGTAATTCCCCTATGATGCTAAACCAAGAGCTTTATTGCAAAAGAATAACTACCAGGTGGTGGGGTTGTTGTCTGGCCAACCACTTTGGTTTATCTCATATCTGAAAATCTCTCCATGTAATGCAATAGCAGAAAAGGTGCCTAGAGAGTACTCATCATAAGGGGTGTGGATAAAGAGAACAAGGATATTACAGTTCATTTGAACTGTGCATACAATGAAGTAAGTAAGAAAAACAAGTAATAAGAAACTGATAAAACAAGAAATGAACAGGAAGTAGTAAAAGAAAAGTGGGAACATCTGTAGATACAAGAAGGAGAATGAGAAGGGAGTAGCAAGTAAGAAAAAGAAATGCTAAAGATACTTTGCAGGTTGCCACAAGCTATTTCAGGGGCAAAGGCAACCAGAAGTATCCACAAAGTGTACAATACTTGAAATAGTGGGCCTGTTTGGGCAGGATAGGCATTGCAGGTGATGGAAGGGGTATGGTCTATCATAGGTGTGATAGTCTGGTAAGGGAGGTGGTGGTAGAGCAAGTTGCCTTTCAATAAAGGCAGCATATTCTTGGCACTGGTGCTGGTGCTCTTCTGCCTTGGTGATGAGGTGGTGGAGGATAGTAGGCGAGAGGGAAGGTGGTGTGGGTGGAATAAAGTAATTTGGATCAATATCAGCAAAAGAGAACAGGGAATGAATCAAGTTGGGCATAGCTGATGTAGTCTGTATGGTCCTGCTGCTCTACTCAGCAATATACTCCTCAATGTCCTGGTTTAACTCTTGGCAAGCCCTTTCTTGTTCAGTGAGAGTGTCAGCTTCTAGGTGCAAAGCAACTGTGGCAAGGAGGTCAAGATTGATGGGGTGCTGTGGGCATAGGATGACTACTAGATGCTGTCCAACTTCCTGCTCTGCCAAGAGAGAAGTGGGGGCTGGCTGCGTGCAGTTAGTATTCACTAGTGTCCTTCAGCGTTAGAAAGGCTGAACACCAGCACAATACAGCTCACTGCTGGTGAGGGTCCTGTGTTCTGAAAGGGTGGTGGAATGCTTCAAGGAGGTCATTTGGTGATGACAATGGCAAAGCTAGCAATTGATTCTTAATGAAACAACCTTAGGCATGAAGTACCTTTGGCTGTGTAGTGAAAAAGAATAGTGAAGTGTAGAGAGGTTGATCGTCTTCTAGTAAGCAGGTGCTCTTAGAGGGAAGACCCAAGAAGAATCAATTGGAGTTCCAACAATTTACATGCAGGTTTATATACTACCAGCTACCTAAATTAAAACTCTAATTGAATAATGTGAGGACAGGCCAGATTGCTAAGTAAGGGGATATGAGACAGGAACTGGCCTGGTCCATGTAAGCAGGGCAATGCTGCAGGAATAACACTACTGGCATGGGATGTGGTGACAAGTGATGGCACAATTGTGGCTATTGTGTGAGTGGGGGAGAAAGATAATCAGGAAATCATACAATATGAGGGCGAAATGTCATTGGTGTGGGATCAGAGTGCACAGCTATGGTGAGTGATGATGCCATCCACAGTCTCTGTGATGTCAGCTGCTTAGGTAAAAGGGGCTTTGCACTACCTTGGTCAGGTGCCCTTATGCTATAAGCTAGTGCTGTGGCATGAGAAGGCTAATGCAGGTGTTACTGAGCTGCAACTTGGAGGTGTGGGAGACAGGAGCCAAAGAAGGAAGTGTAGGGAAAGAGTGTACTATAGGAGAATCAGAGCATAACATTTCTCTTGCTCAATAAAAATCAATCCTCTCTATGCTTAATGCTGGCCAGTTTGGTGAAGACATTGCCAAGAATACTGATGTTAGCCCTTCTACCATATCCAGGCTTCACTCCAAACACTGTTCTACCCTTCCCAAAGCTCTTGGAGGTCATCCATCCAAGCTTTCTTCTGCCAATATTCATTATGTCCAACATCTTATCTCAACTGGCAGGGCTGAAACTGCTGTTCAAGTGACCAAAGCCCTTACCAACATCATTAACCAGCCTCTCTCTGCCAATACTGTGTGCTTGCACTTGAAGAAAGCAGGTATGAAGGCTGTAGTCAAGACCAAACACCCTATTCTTTCTGCCAAGCATCACAGAGCTTGTTTGGATTTTGCTCATACCCATAAAGATTGGACAATAGAAGGTAATATGGTCTGATGAGACCAAAATCAATCACCTAGGCTCAGATGAAAGGAAGTGGGTGTGGGAAAAGCATGGTGAAGCACTCAGTGATAGATTGATGCAAGGTACTCTCAAGCATGGAGGAGATTCTCTTATGATATGGGGCTGTATGACTTGGGAGGGTATTGGCTATGCCAGCAAGATTGATGGTATGATGGATAGTGACCTTTACCTTCAAATTTTGAAGGATGAACTCCAGCAAACCATGGAGTATCATGGTTTAAATTCTCTTGACACCATCTTTCAGCAAGACAATGACCCCAAGCATACCTGTAGAATGGTCAAAGAGTGGCTAGGAGAGCAGGATTTTGAGACTATGCTATGGCCTGCACAGTCTCCTGATCTAAATCCCCTTGAACATCTTTGGGGATATCTTAAAAGAAGGCTTGCAGAGTATGAACATCCTTCCAAAGGAGTTCATGAGTTGTGGAATAGGATTCAAGTGGAATGGGAGAAGATACTAGTTGAGGAGTGTGAGAAGTTGATTGAAAGCATGCCTAGAAGGATTGAGGCAGTGCTTAGAGCAAAGGGAGGCCATACCAAGTACTAAAATATCCAAATACCATCTGAAATTCAAAAGTGAAAAAATCCTTTCAATGGTGTTGTCAATTTAAAATAGACATATCTCCACAGCCACTGGGCCAAATTACATGATCAAAGGACCAATTTGTAGCCAAGAGTTTGTACTTTGTTTGGTTCCGCCAAAGCTAAGCGAAATTCCCACAGGTGATTGCAGGGTGCTTCACACCCTGCATTAGGGTCAAACATTGAAAGGGTTTTCAGAGTCACTGTATATGTTCCCAATAAGACATGCCCTGTTAAGTTGATGGTTTTTCTGCCAGAACCACCAGAAGGGGTATGGATCATAAGAGGGTTGACTGTACTCAAAGGTATATCCATCAAGAATACAGATTCATGATATCCTTGTCATGGGCATAGGTCTGGGCATGACCTCATATACCCATGTGTTTACCCATGCAGTACTCTAAACCAATCTAGCCATTTTATCTCCCCAACCATCATCTGTGTCACACTAAGCTCTATCACATCTCAGACTTGCCAGACTCTCCAAAGCCATATTATACAAACCATACGTGCGACTTTATTACTTTATCGGGCTTTGCCCAGCCTACTCCTAGCTCGCTCATACAAAACGAAGGGTGACTGTTGAGTACCCGATTAATGAGTTCGCAAGTGGCCTGCTAGAGGCATAGAAGTCATATACCAAATGATTGTATTATCGGCATGTTGAAAAAGGGCCTACACCAATAGGTTCGTTCGCAGTCTGAACCTTCCCTTATTGCCGTATTTCATGGGTCCAGGTCTCTAGGGTAGTGAACCAGATGCCAGATGGCGCGAACCCACATCCATAACCCGGCGCATCTGATATGGCAAGTTAACTTTACGGCGCCCACAGGTGATACTTGCATGATCCCTGTATATTCACCAGTAGGGACACGACACATTACAATCCACCTTCTCCTCGGTGAGTCGGTTCTGGCGAGCACGGTGGTCAAGTTAGGATTCTACGATACTGGAAATCTACCATGCACTCCAATAACTCTCAGACACTAACCGTGGGTAAGGGCGTTGATGCAAACGGTCTTCCGTTGGCAAGGTTATCTCGCCAGCTCA
>JBBPTI010000537.1:0-13073 GCA_038093995.1 Tylopilus aff. callainus
ATGGTCGAAGGCGAGTGGCGATTAGAGGGCGACGAGGGGCGAGGAGCACTATATCGTAGGGCTTTGTCGGAGTGCTGGAATGGTAGTGAGGGAGTGCGAGCGACCGAGCTAAGGGCCAAAAAGAGTAACGCGGGCCCGTGCGTAGCATCGAGTACGGCGTGATCGTAACATTGCCTCCTCACATGGACCAGGCCAGTTTCTGTCTTGTATTTCCATACTTAGTAACTGGGCCTGCCCTCACAAGTTTCAAACAGAGTTCCAACTTAGGTAGCTAGTAGTATATAAACTCCCATGTAATTTGTTGAAACTCCAATCAATTCTTCTTGGGTCTTTCCTCACAAGGCACCCAGTTTACTAGAAGTTTGATTGTTCCTTTACCTTTTTCATACTCCCACTATGCAGCCTAAGGTACCTAGTGTCTGAGGTTATTTCATTAAGAATTGATTGCTGCTTTGCCATCATCATCTCCAATGACCTCCTCAAAGCCCTCTATCCTCATCCAAGAATACAGGACCCTCACAGCAGTGAGCAGTATTGTACCAACATTCAACCTTTCTAACATCAAAGGACACTAGCAAATGCTAATTGTGCCCAGTTGGCCCCCACTTCCCTCTTGGCTGAGCAGAAAGTCGGACAGCATCTAGTAGTCACCCCTCACCCACAGCACCTCATCAACCTTGACCTCCTTGCATCTGTTGCTTTGTGCCTTGAAGCTGATGTCACTGCTGCAGAAGAAGAAAGAAGACAGCAGGACTTTCAGCAGGAGTTTGATAGCAGAATCACTGAGTGGAGCAGAAGGACAACTTGGGCTTCATCAACTACACCTGACCTCATTTATCCCCCATCACCCTTTGCTGACCCAAATGACCTTGTTCTGCCTACCTGAAACAACCCTTAGGCTAAGGGTAGTGAGCAGTGGGGCAGCGAAGTGGAATAGTGGTAACAAGAGCTAATGGGACCCAGGCATTGACTAAGAACTAAGGGGAAAACCCAAGATAACTTGAATGAGGATCTTGGGGCTAAATTGCCAGCCTTATATAAGTTTACAGGGTTTGTACATATTTGTACAGTTATTACTATGTATGGGTTCATTTAGGGTAGATGTGGGAGTGTGGGGCTTACACTATTGGCTAAGTGTGAGTCACAGGAAGTCATTGCACTGCCTTGCACAGCCCAGGCACCAATAACATGGAATCGCATCATAATGGCACAATATGAGGCAAGGATGATGTTATTGGGCTATGCAAGGAGGCTGAATCACTTAATAAGGTAGACACAGCTTGGTGCAGCCATTATATGACATGTGAGTGCTGTTAGTGAGTGAGCTGGACTGCATACCAATACTAGGATAGGGGTAGAACCATAAAAGGGAGTGAAAATAGGGGTGACTAGGGGCAACATGGGTGAGGTCGTAACACTACCCCCCTGCTACAGCTCAACCTCTGGGGGAGCAAATGGGAGTGGGTGACTAAAAAGAGCAGCAAAGACTGAGTGGGAGATAGGGTAAGGAGCAGAAGGATGAGCAGAGTGAAAGGCACAGAGCATGTCAGGGCAGTGAGTGAGATTGGAAGTGGGCTCCCAGGTCTGGTCATCAACAGAGTAACCCTTCTAGTGGACAAGGTACTGAATGCCCCAACCATGAGGCCGGGAGTCCACTATGAAGTCAACCTCATATTCAGTGTCATGATTGTTGGTGATAACGGTGGGGCCAGGAGTGATATCTGGCTGTTGAGGGAGAGGTGTGACATAGGGCTTGGTACAGGAGATGTTGACAACAGGGTGTATGTGAATATAGGTAGGGAGGTGCAACTCAACTGTGTTAGGACCCTTCATGGAAACAACAGGAAAGGGGCCAATCCAATGATTGGTGAGCTTACAGCAGGGGAACAGCAGGGTGAGGTTGTCAGTGGTGAGCCACACCTTATCCCTGGGTTTGTAAGTGGGACCTGACATTCAGAGGTGATCGCTGGATGTGATCATGCAATCCCATGCCTGAGATAGATGCTTTTTTGTTTGTGATAGGACAGTCTGGTAGTTGTGGGCTATCTCTGAGGCAGTGGGGGATTTGGAGTTGCAGGGTTCTATCCCCATGCAGGGTTGGTATATGCATGTAACCTGAAAAGGGGAGAATTTGAAAGCAGTGGACTGCTTTACATTTATGAAGAATTGGGCCAATGGCAGCCAATGTGCCCAGTCATCCTGTCATTCAGCACAGTACATATGAAGGTAGGAGGAAACTTCTCAGTTCATTCTTTCTGTTTGTCTGTCTGTTTGCAGGTAATGTGCAGATAATAGCTTGACTGTAATTCTGAGTTGTGTACAGAGGGATTTCATAAGCATGGCAGCAAACTGCAGGCCCCAATCAGAGATGATGGAATTAGGGAGGCCATGATGTTTCCATACATGGGTCAGATAGAGGTCTGCCAGATCTGCAGCAGAGCAGGTTTTAGTGCATGGAACTAACTCTACCTCTTTTGAAAAGTGATCAACCACTGTAAGGATGGCATCATACCTGCAAGTGGAAGGTAGATCAGTTATGAAATCAGCTGAGATGTCCTGCCAGGGCCTCTTAGGGATTGGTAGTGGCTGTAGCTTCCCTTTGGGTGGTTGATTGCCTGCTTTGGCACAGGTGCAACGTGTGCAGCCTAGCACATATCTTTCAACATCTTTCCTCATTGCTGGCCAACTGTAAAATCGTTGTAGAGACCAGCCTGTCTCTGTAGGCATAAGACCCCTCCTGTTGCAGTTATACCACCCCCTACCATCTTATTACCTTCCCTACCATGTCCTCACTACTCCATCTGTACTCATCACAGTCCACAGCACAGTCTGGGTTGACAAGGCCTTGGACTATATCAGACTACCATGGTCTCTCCTTCCACCCTTGTATGTTTCCCTTTATCTTATCCATCAATCACTTTACCCCTTTATTTGCACCCACCATCCTTCCTTGCAATGTGCCATCCATGGACAGCAAGGACTTTATTTTCCTTTCAAGCCTACTTAGACCAGGCCCAATCACATGTGACAGACTCAGTATAGATGTCACACCATCTACAGGGCAGTCCTCTTTTTTTCTGATTTATCTTGACAGTTTGATATAGTGTTTCAATACCTGTATTTAGTCTTGTGCCATTGGTTAGTTACCTAGATGTCGTTAGAGTCTGAGCATACTTGGACTATAATGCTGTTGTACAGGATGGGAATAACAGCTCCCTTTTGGCTCATGAATCACTGTTACTGTTACTGACACTGTTTTCAATTTCTCTAAATGACCTCAGTGAACCATCCACTCAGCTCAAACCATTTTCCCTGCAACCCAAAAGCTTTGAAATCTCTCAGACTCTTGGACTTGTGCATGATCTGTGACCAGACTTTCTCATACTGCTGAGTGCCATCACTCAGACTTCTTCTGGAACCTTTCTCTTTTCTTAGAGTCTTTTTTGGGATGAACATACCATTCCCACCACTAATTTTATAGTACTGAAGGCCTGGACTCTTAGGTGTCCCTACCTACATAGTTCTCCCAGCCTTCCTACCATCTTATCAACTGGAGCCCACCACAAGGGGCTCTGAAAGGGATTCCAGAAAACACCTATGACCTACCTCTCAGTGTCAAGAGATAGAAAACTTACTAGACGAATTCTGTCAACTTCAGCTTGATAATGCCTCTGAGCTGTTGGAACTGGTGTCACCATGCAATACGTGACATAACCACACTGACCTACCCACTCTAGCTAACCTTGACATCTCACTGTTTTCTACTGACTCCATTCATTCTTTCCCACACTTTTCAGACCACTCTGATTGGTCAGACCAATATAGCCGAGACACAGCCCAAACTGACAACCCTGCATCTGTACAGGGTGACTTACCTGACCTCCTGACCAAATCAGGAGACAATAGGAATCATTTTCCCAGGGCATTTATACATTCAATGCCTGACAGAGGAGGGGAGAGCCCATTTATGGAGGAATTCTCTTCACCACTAACCCCACTGAACCCAAGTGAAGCCTCTTTGCCAACATCATCATCCCCTTCCTTCTCATACCTATTTGATCCATCCCTAGATCAATCCCTCCCCCTAGTTTGTGGTCCAACACTGTTTCCTACTCTACCAACCAACATCACCCTCTTTGGACTTCAGTCCTGCTTATTGGCACCAGCCCCACCACAAATACTGCCTCACCCTCAGTCCCCACTTCACATTCCTCAACTGCCAGCATCTTTACTGCCTGCATCAATGGCCAATCCTGTTCCTCAGATGCCCCTATGTGGCAGTCCAAGTGCCCCAAAATTCAATGGAAAAACACCGTCCTTGCTACCAAGGTTCCTGGAGGATGTTGACCTCCTAGGAACAGCAGCTACACTCACTGACACCCAGAAAATCTGGATTTCCATCTAATATGCTGACTTAGAAGAGTTGGAAGGATGGGAGTTACTCCTCCAAACCACAGCAGTACCTGCTGATTGGGCAGCCTTTGTTGCTGCCATTAAAGAACTCTATCCTGGTTGTGAAGGTGCTAACTGGTATTGCCAGGCAGATCTCCAATATCTCATCCAAGAGTATAGGGCCAAGCCCATGCACACTCTTGAGGACTTCAGAGACTATAGGTGCAAGTTCATGAAGGTCTTCCAATTCCTGATCAATGGTAGGTTTTTATCAGACCTCAACTGTGATGCCCTTTTCCTCAAAGGACTCCCTGCTGACCTCAAGACACAAGTCCAATACTGCCTACTCGTCACTAAAACTGCCCACCACCCGTCAAACTCCTATCCTGTTGCAGATACTGCCACTGCAGCCCAGTTCCTTTTAACCAGGGCCATGCTGCAACCTCTCCCCTCTTATACTCCTGCTGCCTTCTCACCCTTACAGCCATATTACCCAGCCTGGGCTGCACCAGCCCAGTCCATTCCAAGTCCACAGCCTGTCACCACTACTGCTGCCACACCTCTTGCTGCCCCCATAATTAAACAGGAGCAGGTTGCACTTTGACAGACTACCCCTTAGGTTTGTGCATTCTGCACCAACTCCAACCATTATATGTTATATTGCCTGCATGTTGACGCATATATCCAGTCAGGGCAGGCGAGTCATGGTACTGACAACTGCCTCTACCTGCTGGATGGTAGGCATATCCCTTGTGTTCCTGGGACCTGTTGTCTCAAGGAATGCTTGGACCAATTGGCTGCCATGCCAGCTCTGTTGAAAGTCTCTTCTGCTGTTACCACAGGGTTACTATTGCTAACCTACCCAGACACTGTCACCATCATAGACATTGAACCATTGGTCTTCATGACCCCAGTTCAAGAGACTGACTATGACTACAACCCTGTCCTTGAGCATCCCAACTTCAAGCCCTACATGATGCAAGCCTTGGCCAACTTCAAAGCTGACAAAGGAAAAGGTAAACGAACATGCTTTGATAGTGTACATGTGCTGCTGCCCAACCCTTAGGCAGTTGTGTTACCTAGGGTTGAGGCACCTCGCACTACCCCTACTCTGTCCTCATCCAAAATCACACCACCTGCACCAACACCCTTACATACCGTTCCAATGCCAGCCCCCTTAAACAGTAATGTTCCTCCTCACACTGACCCCACTAACACTCTCATCCCTGCCCCAGCAGGACAATACAGATACTCATGTCCCATCAAGGATGAAACTGCCCCCTGCCACATCCTAGACTGGGTACTAGACTCTACAGTTCCTGTCCTGGTCAGGGACCTTATATCAGTAGTCCTGGAGTTCTGCAAACAACTCTGTGAGCTTGCCACTACCAAATGAATAGCTATCACCACTAATGTCATACAGGTCAATGAGTTAGCTGGCCACAATCCTGGCACAGTTAACCAAGAGTATGGAGACTGCATCCATCAAAACGATGATGGTCTCATCATTGCTTATCACACCATTCCCCTGCACACAATCAATGCAAAGATATTTGGCACCAGTCAGACACTCATCGCCATCCTGGACTCTGGCTCAGAGATCATTGCCATGCCTAAATGGGTATGGGAAGGTCTCAGGCTCCCAGTTTGGTCAGACCATGTAATGACCATGTCCAATGCTAACACTAGCACTGAAGCCACCATAGGAGTGGTGGAAAATTTAGCCATGGATTTCGGTGCAGGGGAGGTCTGAAACGACCTCAGGCAAGAAGTGCTAGGAGGCATCGAGTGGAATGAAGCAAGATGAAAGCCCCAGGTGCAACACACAAGGGGGCAAGTAGTGAAGTGAAGCGAAACGGGAAAATGAGTCAATCTCCTAGTATGTGGGTGCCTTGTGAGGGAAGACCCAAGAAGAATTGATTGGGGCTCCGATATAATACAGGCAGTCTTATATACTACTACAAACCAGGTTCAAGCGGAGCCTAAAGTAAGTGAGGGCAGGCCAAGATACTAAATACAGAAGTGCGAGACAGAAACTGGCCTGGTCTGTGTGAGCAGGGCGATGCTGCAGGCTAAATGCTACTGGGGTGGGAAAGGGTGGTGAGCGATGGCGTGATCATGAGGTTAATGCCATTGGAGTGGGAACAGATGGCATACTATGGCGTGCAATGTGTGAGTATCGCTATAGGTGTGCGACCAGGTGGCGACATATGGCGCCATTGCAGCTGCAGATTGCCTAAGTGCTGCAGGGCGGCATCAGTACCTGGGTAAGTGGGGCTTTACTCTACCATGGTCCAGTGCCTGGATGCTGCAGGTACTGTGCTTAACTGGTGTGTGAAAGGGAGTCGGGCAATACTGAGTCACAGCACTGTGGCATGGATCAAAGTGGCTAAAGAAGGAAAGGTAGGAAAGAGTGGAACATAGCGTAGCTGTGAGTGTAACAAGGTCCTCCTCCAAATATAGGTAGTGCTGCATGCCAACTTTGACCTCCTCCTTGGGCACCCCTTCCACTACCTCCTCAGTGCCATGACCAACAACTTCCCCAATGGCACACAATTAATCACTCTATGAGACCTCAACACTGGTAAGGTATACAAAATCCCTACCCATGCATGGACTGATGGATGTCTGCGATGCAAATGTGGACTATTCTGTGCAAACCATCAATCCATTGTGGAAGTGGGTTTTTAGGATTTGATGAACCACTGAAAGGTCAGGGAGATCCATGCATGCTCACTTCCTCTACTTCATCATCTATTTTCTTGTTCTTGTCTCAGCCAACTCAGTCTCTTGAGACTGAGGCCTCAGACTACTGTTCATTAGTGGCATGCATGTCTCCCCTGCTTATTAAGCCAACCCAGTTGATCATAACTGAGGTCTCAGACTATGCTTTCTCACCTGCTTACCATTTTTTTTCATCCATCCAGACTGTTTTATCTACTCCACATTTTAAAGCCCTTTCTTCTACATACACCTTTGATACTGCTTCTCACTCCCTAGCTTATAAGCCAGTTGCCAGAAAAGTCCAGCCAGTCCTGGCTCCTCTCAAGGAGGAGTACTGGGTACTGCGCCAGCTACCAGATGACCCACTTGCTGGGCTTATACCATTGCCAACTCACCCCCCTGACTTCATACCTGGAGTTTGCTTCACACAGGAACACTCAGATGCACTCAACCTTGACCTGGCAAATTGGCTATGGCCTGAAGAGGTCAAACTCATCTGCTGGCTCATTCTCAACCACAAGATGGCCTTCACATGGATACCAACTGAGCGAGGTTGCCTCAATGACCACTACTTCCCTCTGGTGAAAATCCTGACTGTACCCCACACACCCTGGGTGCTCTGCAATATCCCCATCCCACCATCATCCTGGGACCAGGCAATACAAATCATCAAAGACTGGATTGCCTCTGGTGTCTATGAACCCTCTGCCACCACCTATCACTTCCACTGGTTCTGTGTACTTAAGCAGGATGGCAAAACCCTCTGCCTCATCCACGACCTCCAACCCCTCAATGCGGTTATCATCTGTGACTCCTCAGTCCCCCCATTTGTGGAGCACCTCACTGAATCATTTGGCAGGTATGCTGTTTACAGAATGATGGATCTGTTCATGGGCTACGACCAGCATCCACTGCATGTCAAATCCAGGGACATGACTACATTCAACAGTCTGCTCAGACCTCATTGTCTCACCACTCTCCTGATGGGCCATACTAATGCTGTCCAGATTTACCAGGCAGATATGGCATTCATCCTGAAAGATGAGATCCTGCACCACACTATGCTGTTTATTGACAACCTCCCCATCAAGACTGAGACCACCTGACACCAACGACCAGATGGTATATATGAAATCATCTCAGCAAATTCAGGCATTCAGACTTTTATCTGGAACCACCTAACCATCGTTCACAGAATCCTGCAGCACCTGCAGAATATTGGCACAATGGTATCCACTAAGAAGTTTGTCCTCACCACCCCCAATGCCACTATAGTCAGACACAAGTGCACCTTCAAAGGCCATGTTCCCCACAAAATAAAGGTGCAAAAGATCTGTGATTGGCCCAAATACAAGACCTTGATGCAAGTCTGTGGATTCCTTGGGACCTGCAGAGTAGTCTGAATCTTCATTCACAATTTTGCTGCCATAGCTCATCCACTTGTTAACCTAACCCACAAGGGTGTGCCCTTCAAATGGAGTGACTCCCAGTGCAAAGCTATGACTCATTTAAAGGATGAGATTGTTAAGTCACCTATGCTACAAAGGCTGGACTATGAGTCTGGCCATGAGGTTGTCCTTGCTGTGGACACTTCATTCATTGCAGTCAGATTCATCCTTTCACAGGAGGGTGAGGATGGCAAATGCTATCTGAACCACTTCTGTTCTATCAGCCTTACACCTGCTGAGAGCCACTACTCTCAGGCAAAGCTTGAGCTATATGGACTGTTCCAAGCTTTGCACTTGGTTCGTGTTTTAATATTTGGAGTAACTAACCTTGTCATCAAGGTCGATGTGAAGTACATCCAGGGTATGATCAACAACCTGGACTTACAACTGAACACAACCATCAACTGATGGATTACTGGTATTCTCCTTTTTCATTTTCAGCTTTGTCATGTACCTGCTGAAAGGCATGCCAGACCTGATGGTCTGTTGCAACATCCTCATGCCAATGATGATCCACCTGAGGTAGATGACATCGAGGAATGGCTCAACAACTTTTATTCTTTCTCCATTACCTTATTGAATGATAGGATGCTTCTGTTCACCACAGACACATCTTCTTTCTTGGACTATACCTCACTATACCATGCAGCCCCACTCCCACCTTTGAACTCCCCTTCTGCACCCTTAAACCCTCCTACATACACATCCATTTTCTCTTCTTCTATCTCTGAGCAGGGTGCTTCTCTGGACTCTCCTACTATTCCTCGGTCCCCAAAGGCACTGATCAAGGAGGCTCAGATCTGCTTGATCCACAGCTTTCTTGATTCTAGAGAGTGTCCTACTAACCTTTCTGACACAGAATTTTGGAGCTTCATCAATTTGGCAACAAAGTTCTTCCTCCTCCACAGCTCTCTATGGTAACATGAGCTGCACAGTTGACACCAGCTAGTAGCTCCAGAGGACTGATGCTACTGGCTAATCAAGGAAGCCCATGACAGCTTAGGATATAAAGATGTCTTTACAGTCTGGACACACCTCCTACTACAGTTCTGGTGGCCTATATTGATTGATGACATGAAATGGTTCATTCGTACTTGTCATGAATGCCAGATCTGCCAGACCCAACGCTTCCATATTCCCCTGACAGTGCCCATGATCAGCAGACTGTTCCGAAAAGTCCATATCAACACAATGCTGATGCCCTACTCTGGCAGTTATCAGTATATTGTCCAAGCCTGATGTGTGCTGACCTTCTATCCAGAATGGTGCATGTTGCATTCTGAAAACACCACATCCATAGCCACATTCATCTTCGAGGAACTCTTATGCTGGTGGAGTCCTCTTTCTGAAATCATCACTGACAATGGACCCACTTTTGTCCAAGCTCTAGATGTCCTTGCCAACCACTACCAAGTCCGACACGTTCGAATCTCCCCCTACAACTCCCAGGCTAATGGCTTGGTCAAGTGGTGTTACTATGATGTCTGGGAGGCCATCGTCAAAAGTTCCCAGGAGGGGGAGTCCCACTGGTATTCTGTCACTCACTCAGTCTTTTGGGCCAAGCGCATCACCATACTCCACTCAACTGGTTTGTCCCCTTACTTCATGGTTCATAGTGTAGAGCCACTATTTCCTTTTGATATCTCCAAGGCTACTTTCCTTGTTCCCCCACCAGATACCAACCCACTGTTCTCATCCAGCCTGATCACCTGGAGAGCTTGACAGCTTCAAAAGTGTCAGGAGGACTTGGAATCAATCCATGAGTGAGTCCTCAAGGCATGCTTTGACTCTGTCAAGCACTTTGAGGCTGCTTTCAAGAATAGGATAAAGGACTTCAATTTCTGTCATGAAAGTCTCATTTTAGTCTGAAATACACACATTGAAAGGGAACTAAACTGAAAGATGAAGCCAAGGTACCTTGGTCCAATGGTGGTCTTACGTTGGACTACTGGAGGATCATATATCCTGGCCAAGTTGGACAGTGCAGTTTCCAAGCTGCACTATGCAGCATTCTGTTTAATCTCCTATTACCCTTGGTTCCAAACTAATGTCCCAGTCACCAAACTCACAGATCTAGATGATGAAGATCTGGACAAGATAGCAGGAAAAGACATTGAAGAGCTTGACAACAAAGAACTGGACTCGTCTGGTTAAAAGGGTCCTGACATGCTGTTGGACTAGTTTCCCCTCTCTATCTTACCCTGGGATTAGACCAGTGTCCTTATTCAACCCCACTCATATACACTAAAAACCCAAAAAACAGTCTTCTTACATACCATACTATATTGCACATTTAATACCAAACAAATTAACAAGGATAGTAATTCTGTCTCTTTCCCTCTCTCTTGTGTCTCTCAAACCTCTATAAATAATGCCCACTTATTCTTCTAACATGTGCTGAGACACCATGCACTTTATATATCATAGACTGACTTTAGACTGAAGAAGACTGAGGTAACCTTGGCAGTGAAAGATGTTGATAGCAGACCAATGAAGCCAAATTGGGTGGTAGTCCATACTACTCTTCTCTCACTGTTTTGTTCACCTAACTGCCTCTTTCCCTCATTGCTCTTTACCTTACTCTTACCCCATTTAAAAGCGAGAACAGACTTTTACATTACAAAGCTATGTACAGAGGGGAGGCACAGACAGGTACCTTACAGACTCTTCTTGTCCAGCTCCTCCACAATCTCCATGAGTTCATGGAGGAGGCCCTCATGCTCAACTTCAAGTGCCTTGATAGCGCCATGGACTTGCACAAGCTGGGCTCAGACCAGATCAACTCACTGGGTGAAGGGACCACACAGTCAGTCTGGCATGTATCGATTTTCGGCCTTCTTCATCGGGGTCACTCCCTTACTCTTCTCCACACTTGCCCTTTCCTTCCCCTTTCCCTTTGCCTTGCTTGTCAACACCTTGATGATCTCCACTTCATCCTCTTCATTGCTGTCCACCTCCTCATTGTCCAACAAGGTGGCCAGCAGGGCAGCAGCACTCCTACCCCTTTCCGTCGTTTGCATTGCCCTCACTGAAATGACCTTGGGTGCAAGGCACTAGGAGGCGTAAAGTGGAGAGTAGTGAAGTGAAGTGAAATGGACAAGTGGACCAATCTTCTAGTAAAGTGGGTGCCTTGTGAGGGAAGATCCAAGAAGAATTGATTGAAGCTCCAATATAATACAGGCGGTCTTATATACTACTACAATCAGGATTCAAGCGGAGCCTAAAGTAAGTAAGGGCAGGCAAGAATACTAAATAAGGAAGTGCAAGACAGAAACTGGCCTGGTCTGTGCAAAGGGGGTGATGCTGCAGGCTAAACGCTACTGGAGTGGGAAAGGAAGATGAGCAATGGTGTGATTGTGGGTTTAGTGCCATTGGAGTGGGAACAGATGGCATACTATGGCATGCGATGCGCGAGTATTGCTATTGGGGTATGAACAGGTGGCACAAGATGGCACTATTGCAACTGCAGATTGCCTAAGTGCTGTGGGCAGTATCAGTATCTGGGTAATTGGGTCTTTACTCTACCATGGTCCAGTGCCTGGAATGCTGCAGATACTTAGCCAGCTGGTGTGGGAACAGGGTTTGGGTGTTACCGAGTCGTGGCACTGTGGTATGGATCAAGGAGACTAAAGAAGGCAATGTAGGAAAGAATGGAACATAGCATAGCCATGAGCATAACACGTCCCCCTTCTTAAGGCCCAGATTCCAAATGGGCAGAGGGAAAGATAGCACGAATGGCGGAGTGGAAGACAGGGCAAGGGGTGGAAGGGTGGGCACGGTGGAAGGTGGCAAGGGCATCTGGGGAGTTGGCAAGGTTAGACCAGGATTCCCAAGTGCGTTCAGAGATATCATACCCCTTCCAATGAACTAAGTACTGGAGCCTGCGGCCAGCAAGGTGAGAGTCGACAATGTACTTGACCTCATATTCGAGTGTAGTGGGGTCAGCAGCCAGGGAAGAGGGATTGGGGGAAGGAGGGATCTGACTGGGGAGCAGGGCTATGAACGGCTTAACCTGCAAGACATTGAATACGGGGTGGATGTGATAGGAGGAAGGAAGTCTGAGGTGGAGGGCATTGGGACTGATGAGATCGACAACCAGGAAAGGGCCAATCCATCGGTCAAGGAGTTTAGGGGAACCTGGAAGAGAGAGGTGCTTGGTGGATAACCATACCTTGTCCCTGACAGTGTAGGGGGGGGTCAGAGAATGCTTATCCATGGCTGCTCACTTCATTGTATCTTGTGAGGTGTGGAGGCATTCCCAGGCTTCAGCCAGATGGTTGGCATATTGGTTGGCTAGGTTGTCAGCAGTGGGGGACTTGGTGACAGTGGGTTCAATTCCTAAAACTGGCAGGTAGGTGTGGGTGAGCTGGAAAGGGGACTTTCTGGAGGCAGAAGAGACTCGGGAGTTTATGGTGAATTGGGCGAGAGGGAGCCAGTCACTCCAGGAGTCCGGATGATCAGTGCAATATGTCTGGAGGTACTGTCCAACCTCATGGTTCATCCGTTCAG
>JBBPTI010000538.1:0-13071 GCA_038093995.1 Tylopilus aff. callainus
AGGTCAGATTATCGGGATGGTGCAAGGGCGCTGCGCGACGCTGTTGAACGACTTCGAGAGGGTGGCAGCGCGTCGTTTGTTGACTGGCTTCCGTTCATTCACGTCGGTCTTTGAGTGTTTTGGTGTCCCGCTATGTCGCTTGTATGTCTTGTCGTGTTTGTGGATAGGTTACCCGCACATCTTTACTTTGAAATGTATTTTCATCCAGCGTAGCGTTTGCACTTAGTACAGTACAACTTCTCACAATGCATAACTTCGCCGTGCATGATTCTTATAATGCATGACACTCTGGCTTCGCCTGAGCTGGGCAGCAGGAAACCTTGCATACCCCATAATGAATATTTAATTTCAGTAAAATGTCCATTATCAGGTGGGAATAATTAGGCATTGGGCTGTCAGTTGCCATGGCAAATCTGTTGTATTTCATAACCTTTGTCACTTCTTTTTCCCATGTCTTCTTCACTCAGGCCAGAGTGCAAATGCAAGCCTCAACTTGGCCATGCACCCTATCAGCATCAGAAGTCCAAGAAAACCCAAACTGATCAGGATGGCCCAAAGAGCTCAGTGAAAAGTCTCAACACACAACAACACACAAACCTTACTCTCCATGACTGGTTAACTGTGTTTGCTTATATCAATGCTTACCCAGGCCTAGCTCAAGATGCCATTGTTAATCATTTCAAAACCTGTTGTGAAGGTGCACTCATATTTAATCAATCAACACTTTTCCACAAATGTTGGGATAGGAAGAATTTGGAAGCACATGTTGACAAGTTTTCAAATGCATTGTTATCCAAATGGCTATGTATTGTAACTTGACCTGATATTGACCATGCTTTGTATCTATGGATAAAGCATATGGAGGAGAAATAGGAAATCAATAGGCCTGTGCTTGTTGCCAAGTGGGGAAAGTTCAAGGATGAACTTAATATTCCTGATGAAGTGCAGTTGAAGGATGACCAGTGGATTGATAGCTTCAAAAGAGCCTATAGTATTAGGAATATGCACTGAGAGATTGTTTCAGCTTCAATGAAACAAGTTTATTTGCTTTGTAAATGACTATGAACACTAAAATTTATTGTGAATAATCATACTTTAACAGTGCACCACCAGATCAAGGTCTTGCAACCAAGCAAATAAGTAGAAAAAAAAGCAGGACAAATTCCAAATCATAACAGGACTTGCATATAGTGCAAATGGAAGCAAAAAATTGCCCATTCTTTTCATTGGAAAGTACACCAAGCCATAGTGTTTCAAGAACACACCACCACAATCTTTGGAACTCTATTATTATAGCAATATAAGGCTTGGATGACAAGAAACCTCTTCAAAGAGTATGCTGCAAGTTTAATATTGTCATTTAGCATTATAGACTTACCATACATTTACTTGACAGATGACTCAAAGCTCTCAACATCAAAATGCAACAGCAAAACAGAAACATCTGCCTGCTCATTGACAAATTTTCTAGCCATTTCATGGATTACCACCCACACAACATCCATGTCAAGTACTTCAAGCCAAATCTGACATCATATATTCAGCCTTGCAACACTGGGATCATTTGAACAACAAAAGCTCTTTACCAGAATGCTTTTTGTTTACAAGCAATAGAACTATAATGCTGGAGAGCAGAACATCTACAAGATCAATTTATATGAGGCAATATCACCAGTGAACAAAGCCTGGAACAAGGTTAAGCCTTCCATTATTGTAAACTACTGGAGTCATCAGAATCCAGCCCAATATTGAAATCAACAACCAATCAAGCCAAATTGCCCCAAATCCTGTTGCAGCACTAACTGTAGTCATACTGCTCACTACCCAGATCATGAAACCTACCAAGAATGCTATAGCTTGGATCCTCATTCAAGGACTTGCAGCACCAGATGAAATCCAACTTCCACAAGTGAAAAAACAGCTGCAAGACCTGCTTAGAAACTCCTATGTGGCAGCAAACTGGGATCCAATCCTCAAAGTCATTATGGATGCTGAAAATGATGTTGAGAAGGCACTTGCAGGGCTGGATCACTTTACCACTCCAATTTTTGCTTGTCAAATTAGCCAACTCTCAGCAATGCACATCCCCAGACCACCACCAGTTCCACTCACAATGTTCCAAGATCCTCCAAACATTGGATGAGATGCTGAACCCAGCAGAAAAGCAGGTTATTAGACTATAGATTTGAGGGTGGGAATAGGGAAATTGTTGCCCAGGTGAATTATGAGATGGTAGTCCAGTGGGGAGAGATGATGGAAGTTGATAAGGAGGAGGCCACAGATAAGAACTCAGGGTCTGAGGTGGAACTGAGTGACATAATTCATGTGTGTAAGCAGGCTGAGTGAAACAACTTGAGCCAGAGTTGTCAAGCCTAGTGCTAGTGGTGGTAATGGCAAGAGTTGTAATAGAGGATCAAGAAGAGTCTTGCTGTCAAGCAAATGTCTTTACTGATTGAGTGGGACAATGAGGGGAAAGGCTAAGGGGTGTATTGGCAATACCCCATCATAGCCTCCAAGGCCCTATAGTAATAGTGGCATTGTGGATTAGGCCTAGGTACTCAGGCCACCACCCATCAATAATAGATTGAGGGCTTGGAGGATACTGGCAAGGGTTTATATACTGTTACAGTGTTTGTACCTATTTGTACACTATTGCTATGTATGGTATTGTGAGGGCAGGCTTAGTTGCCTTATATGGTCTGCAAGGTCAGAATGGTCATGGTCTGAAATGACCTTGGGTGCAAGGCACTAGGAGGTGTGTAGACATGAAGACAAGTGAAGTGAAGTGAAACAGAAAGGTGGACCAATTTTCTAGTAAAGCAGGTGCCTTGTGAGGGAAGATCCAAGAAGAATTGACTGGGGCTCTGATATACAAATATAGGCAGGTTTATATACTACTACAGAGGGGATTCAAGTGGAGCCTAAATGAGATAAGGGCAGGCAAGAATACTAAATAAGGAAGTGTGAGACAGAAAGTACCCTGGTCCATGTGAGTGGGGCTATGCTGAGGGAATAATGCTACTGGAGTGAGAAAGAATGGCGAGTGATGGCATAATAGCAGGTTTATCGCTATTGGAGTGAGAATGAGTGGCATGCTATTGTGTGATAGTGAGCTATTCACCATTGGCCCATAAATCAGAAGGGGGAATTGTATGATATGTGCCCTTAGTGCTATTGGCTGCCCAGCAAGATGCTGTGGAAGGTGTGATATGGTGCCATACCAGCTGCAGATTCCTAATCACTGCAGTGGCATGAGTATCCAGGTAATTGGGTCTTTACTCTACTGTGGTCCAGTGCCCAGAATGCTGCAGATACCTAATAGCTGGCATGCAAAGAGATCCTGGATAGAGCTGAGTTGCGGCAAAGTGGCATGAGTACAAGTGCCTCAAAAGGGAAGTGTAGAAAAAGAGTGGTATGTAGCATAGCCATGAGTGTAACATGGTCCATGTGAGTGAGGTGGTGCTTGGGACTGTGGGGTGCAGTGCTTGGCAGTGCTTGGCAATGTGGAGCTATGCAAAGGGCAGTGCAGCATTGTAACCCTGGATTAAGGGTACAAGTGAGGGTAAATGGCTATTGGTCATGAGTCTGAGTGAGTTATGCTTAGTCAGTGCATGAGTATTACTATAGGCTGAGGGAATGAAGGTGGTGTGATGACAAGTGATGGCACAATAGTGGCACAAGATGGTGTGTGTGAAACAACTTGAGCCGGAGCTGTCAAGCCTAGGGCTAGTAGTGGTGAATGCCGATGGCAATGGTGAGAGTTGCAACATGTCATCAAGGGGAGCCTTGCTGTTATGAGTCTTATGTTCATGCGATGAGAACAGGGAAGGCATTGGCATTTATACAGCAGCCAGTCGATAGCCTCCAAGACCCTAGTGGTGCAGCAGCATTGTGGGTCTAGTACTAGTGGCTACTACCAATCGTTGGTAGTGTTGTTATCTGCCACTACCCATCAATGATAAGCTGGGGTCTTGAGGGATAGTGGCTGGGGTTTATATACTGTTACAGGGTTTGTACCTATTTGTACACTATTACTGCATATGGTCTGTTAAAGGCTGGCTTGGTTACTGTATATGGTCTGTGGAGTTCATGGATCTCTGTGGGTCAAGGGAGTGTCTTGGTCCATGTGAGTGGGGCTATGCTCGGGGCAGTGTGCGGCTATGCGGGGCTGTATGGCATAGGGTGTAGGCTGTGGCGAGGACGAATGGCTATTGGTCATGGGTCCGTGTGAGTCATACCAGTGTCTATGTGCAAGTATCGCTATAGGCTGAGGCATGAGGGCGATGCAATGGCGAGCGATTGCGTGACTATGGTGCAATGTGTCATGATGTAGGACTACAGGGCAAGACTGGGAGGTGTGGAGTGCCAAAGGCGGTGTCAGGGCTAAGGGTTGTGATGCAATGACATACCATGGGCGAGTCTGAAGGGCGGGAGCCATTGGATGAGCCTATCCATGGTCGTGAGCTGTGTAGTGGTGAGGGTGCATCTGCCGAGTGACTGTAAAGGAGTCCGGGGTCTCTATATCTCAAGGGGTGGCATTATCTACGAGTGCTGGGGTCTGCCATTATGAGGACCAGTGCCTGTCCAAGGCACAAGGGCTGTGCCAAGTGGCTATGCAAGGGTCTGGACATATCACGTGCGGGGTCATGTGACTGGTGTGGGACTGTGCCGCGAGGCATCGCTGATAGATTGTGTTGTCAGGTGACTATGGGACTGTAGGTCATGTGCAGGGAGCCGTAGCAGGGGTGAAGGCAAGTGGCGGCTTATAGGGCGACTAGGGATGAGGAGCACTATATCGTAGGGCATCGTAGGGTGCTGGAAAGGTAGTGAGGGAGTGTGAGCAACTGAGCTAAGGGCCAAAGTGAAGGAAAAAGTGTAACGCGGGCCTGTGTGTAGCATCAAGTACAGTGTGATCGTAACACTATCCCCCAACTAGGAATCAGATTCCAGATGATCCAAAGTACGAGATGCCGAAGAGGCTGAGAGAGCGAGAGGGGACTGGAGTGAGCAAGGCCCAAGGGCGGAGGGCAAGTCAAGACTGGAGGAGTGGACATCAAGTCCGAGAGACAGAGAGTGTGGCAGAACCATACTGCCGAAGGCCAGGTAAAGGGAACTTTACGCTGCCAGGATCTGGCGTCCCAATGCTGTGGCAACAGCATGGCAACCGAAGCCTAGAAAAGTCCAAAGAAATGTAAGTACTAAGTAAAGCCTACCAGGGCTTGCGAGGAAAGGACCGGGGTGAGAAGGAATGATCGCATTGCTAGTTACTAAACCACCGTGCCTGTCTGGGGTGGAAATCACTAGCCGAAGGTGGAGGAATGTGGATTGGGGGTGCCATCAAGGCGGTGGAGTGCACCGGCGAGGCACGGTCTATAACAATGTGCTGGTGCACAGCACTGTTGTGCACGTCAGGGTTGCTCGTGTGTAAGCAGTGGGGATTGCAGAAGAAGTCCATAGAAGTGTTGTTAATATCAAAATAGGGTACCAGGTATGAGTAGCTGTGGAGGAGTGGCGACTGCAGAGGTGTCTTGCATGTGTGGGCGAAGCTTAGCCATCTGGCGACTACCAGTGGGTCTATCAACGCTTGGCAGCTTCAACTTGCAGAGGGGTCTTATCGTGGATTAAGTCTGGCATGCAGGTACTGTTCTTCATGCGTAGGCCATGAATGCCCATAAGAGAGGGATGGTACCGTTATTCTTCTACTACAAGGGGACATTCAATGCAGGTGGATGAGCGACTGCTTTGGTTCAAGCGGGGCGAGTAGTGACTGTTGTGGCATCCAGGAGTCTTGTTCTGCTGGTGCGTCTATGCGAAGGGCGGCATGCCCGAGGTCTAATGTCATAAATGCTTGGTCAACGAGCAATGAGGGTTTCGTTACTGTAAAAGGGTCCAGTGTCTGCGCGGTGTCGTGTGTGGCGATAGCTTCAATCATGATCCGAGGATCAGGCGGAAATGGGTGGTAGATGAGCGAAAGCTCTGAGGGAAACTATTACCACTGTTGTCTGCTGGTGTTTTCCGTATGCCAACCTGTAGGCATGTTTTTCTTCTTTGTCTGTGGGTGTCGATGGTATTCAATAAGCTGGCGGCCCTACTTTGGCTATTTTAAGTCAGCTGAATACTTAGGCAGTGGCAGTCTCGAGCTGCATCTATGATTTGTGACGTTCTGTCGTAATGTTGGGCCAATTCATGGCCAATGAGTTATTCGTTGGAGCAGTCACATTCTGCCCGTATTCTTCATCTGTTGGTGTAGTCTGGCCTTATCCGAAGGCGAGGACAGTCTTCGCAGGTGTTTTGAGATCTTTATCTGACGGCGTTACTTCTGCTAGTTTAAGCCAGTGAGATTGCATGTTGGGGGCAGTCCTGGGCTGCATCTATGTTGTCGTAAGGATGCTTGTGGATTTCATTTCATGTCAAGCCGAGGTAGTTTATCAACCTATCAAGGTTGCTCTGGGGTTCGTATCATGGGGTGATCCTATTCAGCAGGATCCGGGACAGTTTAGCATCATGTCAAGGACATGCAGGGTCGTGAGTCGAATGAGGCACCATCGAGGTGCGTCCAGGGCAGTTTAAGGTCATGTTTAGGACCTGTCATCGTTACTGCTATGGGTTTTGTTTCTTTTGTTGGATCCAGGTAGTGCATCCTGATGCACTGTCGAGGCAGTTTTACATCGTACCGGGGATGTACTGCTCTGTGAATAAATACTGGGGTGGTGCCAAGGTGGGGCACCGTCGAGATAGTTTAATGTCATATCGAGGACGTTGGACAGTTTATCGTCGTGCCTAGGACATTTCGTATGTCCTGTGAATAAAAACTCAGGGGTATATCATCTGGGCCTTTCATCGGCTGTGCTTTTACAATTTTGCAAGTTCAGGAAGACCAGGTGGTGTCTGTGGAGCGGTTTCTCCTTTGTTTGGGGCTTGATACTTCTGCGGGCAGTCTCTCGTGTCGTAGGGGCATCTGAGCCACGTTGGTTTCTTTTCTTCCTTCTGCGGTTGCAAGGCTGAGCACCTCCAGCTATGTCCTCTGGGGTGGAATCCGTATTCGTGGCACTTGTTGGTCATGCGTGCTCCCCATTCTGGTTCAGGTTGCGACTGCACCTGTCGGTCATATTGTTCCTGTAAATTCCTTACAATAGAGGAGAGCAGCTCCACTGTTGTTGGTCAGCGGTCTTCAAGATTTAGGGCTTCATATGCCCAATCTAAATCCTTATTGGTCAGCAGGGTGTGGTTACTCATGGCGATGAAGAGTTGGGTGACTGTTACTTTGAGGAACTGAACGTGTTCCTATAACTCCTTGACTTATTTGCGGGAGTCTTTCTGGTTTGCCCAAATGTCCGAGAACTCTTCTGCTACTTCGTTGACTTTATCAGCCCAGTTGTTGCAATGGGCGTTGGTCATAGCCTTCTTGGCTGTCTTAGTCGAGTCGTACGGGCTGAATCGCTTTGCCATGATGTGTTGTGGTTTCTTACATCGTGAACCAGGCCTCCTTCCATCGGGGGCGAATTGTTGTTATGCCGATTGTATCTCATGTCGTGATCTGGGGCCATCTTCTTCATCACTGCTTCATTTCTTTGGAGGGAAGGCTACCCTCATGGTTCGTCATCAGGCCCAAGATCTAGTTGTTATGCTCCTTCTGGTGGAGTTTCTGTCTTTCGTTGTGCACTTACCCCTATGTCTGATGGGCCTAGTGATTAATTGTAAGTTGAATACCTCAATGCTTTGGGGTCTTGATTCGGTCTGTGTGAGTATCCCCCAACTAATCTGCAAAGGGGAATTCTATGTCATTAATGCCTTTTGGTGGGCCCGCAGTATGGTTGGGGTCCCATGGTCGTTCTGTTGTCTTTCATTTGCAAGGGACCCCAACTGTCTGTGAAGGGCGTCCATCAGTCTAGTCGTAAATGCTTACCCCTATTATCAGTGGGCCTAGCTGTGTCGTTGGTAGTGTTGGTCCTGTTTCATACCCGATGCCTTATATGAAGGTCTTTGCATTGCTTTTTCTGGGGAAGCCCGTAACCCTAATGTCGATGTCAAATATGGCCAGTCGTTTGGCCTGATAGGTTTGGCTGGTCAGTTAGCCCAGTAGTTTGAGCGGTCGGTTGCTCCGATAATGTTAGTGTTCTAGCGCATTACCCTTCAGTCGGTCGATGGGCGATGGCATGTTGTATGGGTGTCTGAGACCTGATAAATAAGGTGTTGATCTTCATCCTGCGAAGTGCTGGTAACTGGCGATGGAAAGCATTGGTGGCGATCCTGCGGTTCTCCAGTGATTAATCTAGATGAGAATAGAGTTGCGTGGTGATGTGCATGGGCACTGGAGAAAGAAGAAAGAGGTGGCCTGCTACTGAGGGGATCTTGATCCCGGAGGCTACCTGTAAAGAAAAGGGAATCAAGCCTGCTACTGCACTTTGGCAGGCACGTTACAGTCCTAGGGATGGGAGGCCGCAGCAACCATCCTTCGGATACCGAGTCTGGTGTTCTGAAAGAGAAGGGATGCAGTTTGTGCACACATGTGGGTGTGACTGGCGTATCGCTAAACTTCTATCCAAAAAGCAGAGTGCCCTATCGTTGGTGTTACTCCTGGCCAGGCTTTTGGTCTTCGTCAGTGTTCATTGTCGCTGCCTTTTCTTAAGGGGAGGGCTAACCCTGTTATCGAATCTGTAAATAAAGGATCCTGGGTGAATCTGGTGATTGGAGTCCGAGGCAATTTCCACCATGCCGAGGGCGAGTGGTGTTGAAGTCGGAGTCTACTGCTTATCATGGGTCAGTCCGGTGGTACCGTATCCTTCCTTGATGAAATGCCAATCAATGGGTAGACTGAGGGTGGGCGTTATGTCGGTTAGCATCAAGTAGTCGTATACTGCTGGTGAGAGTAGACTCTCTGGAATACTATACTGTTGGGTTCCTAATATGTGCCACGTGTGTCATCGAGGGGGTGATCCAGGGTAATCCTGCGATCCAAGGCAGTTTTATTGTCGTACCGAGGATATTCGAATATTGAGCTGTTGTTATGATCACGCTGTACTTGATGCTACGCACAGGCCCGCGTTACGCTTTTTCCTTTACTTTGGCCCTTAGCTCAGTTGCTCGCACTCCCTCACTATCTTTCCAGCACCCTATGATGTCCTATGATATAGTGCTCCTCATCCCTAGTTGCCCTATAAGCCGCCACTTGCCTTCACCCCTGCTACGGCTCCCTGCATGTGACCTACAGTCCCATGGTCACCTGATGACACAATCTATTAGTGATGCCTCACGGCACAGTCCCGCACCAGTCACATGACCCTGCACATGATATGTCCAGACCCTCACATAGCCACTTGGCACAGCCCTCGTGCCTTGGACAGGCACTGGTCCTCATAATGGCAGACCCCAGCACTCGTAGATAACGCCACCCCTTGAGATATAGAGACCCTGGACTCCTTTACAGTCACTCAGCAGATGCACCCTCGCCGCTACATGGCTCACAACCATGGATAGGCTCATCCAATGGCTCCCGCCCTTCAGACTCATCCATGGTATGTCATTGCATCACAACCCTTAGCCCTGACACTGCCTTCGGCACTCCGCACCTCCCAGTCTCACCCCGTAGTCCTACATCATGACACATTGCGCCATAGTCATGCAATCGCTCGCCATTGCATCGCCCTCATGCCTCAGCCTATAGCGATACTCACGCATAGACACTGGTATGACTCACATGGACTCATGACCAATAGCCATTTGTCCTCGCCACAGCCTACACCCTATGCCATACAGCCCCACATAGCTGCACACTGCCCCGAGCATAGCCCCGCTCACATGGACCAAAACACTCCCTTGACCCACAGAGACCCATGAACTCTGCAGACCATATATGGTAACCAAGCTGGCCCTTAACAGACCATATGCAGTAATAGTGTACAAATAGATACAAACCCTGTAACAGTATATAAACCCCAGCCACTATCCCTCAAGACCCCAGCTTATCATTGATGGGTAGTGGCAGATAACAACACTACCAACGATTGGTAGTAGCCACTAGTACTAGACCCACAATGCTGCTGCACCACTAGGGTCTTGGAGGCTATTGACTGGCTGCCATATAAATGCCAATGCCTTCCCTGTTCTCATCGCACGAACATAAGACTCATAATAGCAAGGCTCCCCTTGACAACACATTGCAACTCTCACCATCGCCATCAGCATTTGCCACTACTAGCCCTAGGCTTGACAGCTCTGGCTCAAGTTGTTTCAGCTGTAAAGGAGGGGGTTCCGGTTACAATGCTCCCAGCTGAGAGCCTCAAAGCCTTGGGTCAGCTGTCGATGTCAAAGATGCCATGTACCAATGGCGTCAGGTAGCAAATGCATAATGGTCCCAATATAATGCCTTGGGCTGAAGGCCTCAAGCCTGCATCGGCTGTGGGTCTGCGGTGTATAGCGGGTGTTGGTCGTAAAGGTCTGTGGGCATCTGCGCAATCTGGTGCAAGAACTTGCTGGAGCTGTCAACCTGTGGTGGTAATGTGGTCGTGAATGGAACTGTAGGGTGTCTAGCAATCTACTGCTGTGTCATGGCAGGATCTGGCAATAGAACTTCTCTCAACCTGTCATCTATGTTTCTGTTGTGGTCGTAAGTGTTGTCGAGTGGATAGGAACTAACCCGTCTATCTCTGCTCATCTGTGAGTAACCCTTGATAACTCTCCTACTACTATGTGCTCGTCGAGTATGATGTTGTCGAAGGCTTTCAGGGCGACATCGAGGGCTGCGGTGAAAGATGTGAGCTTATCATAATGAAACAACTTGAGCCAGAGCTGTCAAGCCTAGGGCTAGTAGTGGTGAATGCCGATGGTGATGGTGAGAGTTGCAATGTGTCGTCAAGGGGAGCCTTGCTGTTATGAGTCTTATGTTCATGCGATGAGAACGGGGAAGGCATTGGCATTTATACAGCAGCCAGTCGATAGCCTTCAAGACCCTAGTGGTGCAGCGGCATTGTGGGCTTAGTACTAGTGGCTACTACCAATCGTTGGTAGTATTGTTATCTGCCACTACCCATCAATGATAAGCTGGGGTCTTGAGGGATAGTGGCTGGGGTTTATATACTGTTACAGGGTTTGTACCTATTTGTACACTATTACTGCATATGGTCCATTAAGGGCCAGCTTGGTTACCGTATATGGTCTGCGGAGTTCATGGATCTCTGTGGGTCAAAGGAGTGTCTTGGTCCATGTGAGTGGGGCTATGCTCGGGGCAGTGCACAGCTATGCGGGGCTGTACGGCGTAGGATGTAGGCTGTGGCGAGGACAAATGGCTATTGGTCATGAGTCCATGTAAGTCATACCAGTGTCTATGCGCAAGTATCGCTATAGGCTGAGGCATGAGGGCGATGCAATGGCGAGCGATTGCATGACTATGGCGCAATGTGTCATGATGTAGGACTACAGGGCGAGACTGGGAGGTGTGGAGTGCCAAAGGTGGTGTCAGGGCTAAGGGTTGTGATGTGATGACATACCATGGGCGAGTCTGAAGGGTGGAAGCCATTGGATGAGCCTATCCATGGTTGTGAGCCGTGTAGCGGCGAGGGTGCATCTGCTGAGTGACTGTAAAGGAGTCCGGGGTCTCTATATCTCAAGGGGTGGCATTATCTACGAGTGCTGGGGTCTGCCATTATGAAGACCAGTGCCTGTCCAAGGCATGAGGGCTGTGCCAAGTGGCTATGTGAGGGTCTGGACATATCACGTGCGGGGTCATGTGACTGGTGCAGGACTGTGCCACAAGGCATCGCTGATAGATCGTGTCATCAGGTGACTGTGGGACTGTAGGTCACATGCAGGGAGCTGTAGCAGGGGCGAAGGCAAGTGGCAGCTTATAGGGCGACTAGGGATAAGGAGCACTATATCGTAGGGCATCGTAGGGTGCTGGAAAGGTAGCGAGGGAGTGCGAGCAACTGAGCTAAGGGCCAAAGTGAAGGAAAAAGCATAACACAGGCCTGTGCATAGCATCGAGTACAGCGTGATCGTAACAATATCAGACCACCTTTGGGCCATCCTCATAACTGAGAAAAGTGTGGGAGTGGGCAGGTGATCCCAATTTAGATGGATTAAGATCTTGATTTAAGATCCAAATAGAATGTCCAAATTCCTATATATAGGAAATGTCAGGTCACTGCCCGGTCCACTTTTCAAATGGAGTATGTGTGGGTAATGTGTGTGTATAGGCACAGTTGCGGATGTAAGTAGCATGGCCCATAGCCTCAGGCCAGAGCTCAGTAGATATGTCATGCACAAACAGCATTAAGCAAGCCAACTTGACAACCATTCTATTTCAGCATTCAGTGATGCCATTTTGCTCAAGCATATATGGCACAGTAGTTTGAATCTCAATCCCACAATCCAGGCACCATAGTCATAAGTCTTTATTGATATACTCATGACTGTTGTCAGCCCAAATCACTTTTGGTAAGAATGAGTATTGGCATTCAATATGTGCAAGATATTGTTTTAATTTAGAAGATATTTCATCTTTAGTTTTCATGAAACTGGTAGTACAGTACTGTGTAGCATCATCAATAAACAATACATAATACCAGTGCTCCGATAAGGATGATACTTGGGCAGGTCCCCAAACATCAGTATAAGTGAGTTCACTTGGCTTTCGGTCACATGGAGCAGATGTTTTTGGTATAGGTGTCTGCTCTATTTTTGCTTTAATACAGGCTTCACATTCAAAGTCCTGTGGACTGTTGCATAAGGAAAATCCATCAACAAGATATTTCCCATGTAAGCAACATAATCTGCTTATCATGATGTGGCCTAAGTGGCAGTGTCACTCCTTCCATATCCAGGCATGTTTGATATTCATGGCAATATCAGCTATGTTATGAGATACCACTTGGTGATCAAGATAATATAACCCATTTTTAAGTGTTACTTTAGCAAGTAATTGATTTTGGTGATCACACAGGAACATTTGGCCACTGGTACAGATGACGCAGCTGCCTGTGCTATCAATACAACTGATCAAAATAAGATTAATATGGGCTGTAGATACATAGAGTACCTGTTTAAAACATAAAGTATAACTGTTGTCATCAATCA
>JBBPTI010000539.1:0-13055 GCA_038093995.1 Tylopilus aff. callainus
CCGCACGGACGTTTCAGTGGTGTTGGGTCATGTCACTACTCGTGAGGCGGAATTGCATGGTTTGTATCGTCCCAAATACGAGACTGCTCTCGAGCCCAGAGATATGAGGGTCCTGGGCGATAATATGAACAATGAACACTAAACCTCATACTAGCTTGTTGTCTACACAGGCGCCATAGAAACTCGTACGGGAGGGCCTTACCCCTACTATGTGCGTTATGGGAAGTGAATATCCTCTCCAAATCCCCCCCCCCCGAGATAGCCCACACGTTGTGACATACAGCGACATCTAGCCCAAGGTTATCGCACACAAAAGGTATGTCCAGCATATGTCGATACTAGTATTGGGTGTTTCAGCAGTCATTATAGGCCACTCGCGAGCCTAAAAGGGTCACTCATTATTCTTGTGGGGTGGTAAAGCTCGATATCCAGGTGAAGGCAAGTCCATTTCTAATAGATTCAAGGACGTTGACAAATGACAATCCCGACGGGTTTATCACCGGATTTGGGGGGCGAAGTTGTACAAGTAAGCCACTGCGTTCCGGGCAGAAGCCATCAGTTCACACATGGTCTTCTTGTTGTTTCCAGACCGTCACGCTGGTACATCTACTTGGAGTGCCGCTGTGACGATATCGACTGCACTTTGATCTCAGTCTTGCCAGGAACCCAGATATCGCGTCTAAGACGACATTCACGGGTAGAGCCATTTAATAAGTACCATCCTAAACCTTTCCCTTTGTTGGCTCATCAGTCGCTTACAGGTCCATAAAGAAGCACTTGACCATTCCCCTCTGAATGACCAAAAGCTGCGAAAGATCTCGGAAACGAGGAAGCCTCCGAGTTGACCAACAGTCTGGTCCCCCAGGTTCAAGACTGAGTCGTGCATCAATTAATGTAATTGATGTCCCCAAAGCTCATTTAGCGATATCGGCGGCCATGCAGCGTTGAAAAACAGGCGGCCATTGGAATAGAAGTCGGCTAAGTGAGGTGGCGCACGCGATTGCTAGAAACAGGTAGGTGTAGCGCGGCCCAAAGAAAACTTACGCCAGTTTTAGGAATGACATAGGCATTGTTCACAAGGGTTCTAGTGATCGAACATAGCGCCACCATCTTCGAAAGAGCTGAGCGTCTCGCGACAAGATACGAATAGTCTGCACATGCGTCAAATGCCGCAGTGTGGAAGACGAATCTGACTGCTATCGTTCAAATGACTTGTGAGTCAGTCTTGAATGCCTGGGATGATGATTCCTCAGTACCAATTCTAGTTGATACCTCGTGCATTTAGCAGCAAACCCCGACATATAATGTTGTCCGGGTTCGACCTGTGTTCTAGAATTGTGGTGCTAACCTAAGGCTGATCCCGTTAATTGGCGTGCAACGCAGGATGAGCGCCACTCAAGACAGCTCCAGACATACCCACAAAGGTTGCACATAAAGCCAAGCCCAGCATGACAAATGGGCGCGCGTCCCATCGAGCTGGACTGGCATTCTTATCAAACAAGGATATACGCTAGAAAGGTGACATCGAGAACAGGCTTTGGTATGATGGCTTGATAGCAATCAAAGCTCCCAACGCTCTTCAGGTCTGGACCATCTTTTCCGTCTCAGACTATGTCCACTGAACATGGATCTCACTCCCGATTTCATCGTTCACAAAGCAGGTGGTCTTCTTACATATGTCGACCCCGGGTAGTACATCGTCAGATGCTGTCAGCGAAATCCCTGTTAAATAGTATTGTTAATCCAGTCGTTGCTAACCATACCAATAATGCGGGTCTTGTGTTCAATGATGCCGTCAAAGGGTGTACTAGTCTATCGAGTGATTACATTTTGACATCAGGACAGTATCATCTCGGAAACGGGAGCACCACCTGGATATGTGCGGTGATTGTCCTTCGACGAATAGAGTCCATACTGGTGCTATAGATAATAGCGTTGATTATCAACCGCCTCGCCACGGTAGTCTAGGTCGTTTCAAATAAGGATAACAAGAAGTCCGAGCGACCTATATCGGCCGTTGTACGCTATTTTGTGTGTTGGCCTTCGATACGACGGAGATGCCTTTGAGTCCACGGACGTCGCCCATATCAGAAGCGGTCGGAAATAAAGGTCTGTGACGATGACGACGAAGCGGCCCAAGTTTCTGATTGTGCGCGTTGTTTCCGATTCGTTCCGATATGTCAGATGCGTCTGTCTTTCCGTTTCATCTCTAAGGATCTGTTCACTGAGTCACCGAGTCTAGCCGATTGCATTGGCACCTCGTCACCGAAACCAGGAGTGAGGGGGGTCGACATCGTGACTTGGTGCTCGGTGATCACAAATTGTGTAACTGATATAAACACTTGGGCTTAAAGGAGAAAGAGTATTTTGGCGACGCAGGATATAATATTTTACCTTCCGACGAAACATCGATCTACCGTGTATGGCAAGCAGTGGACGACGTTGGCACGCATTCAATTCACCTCGCTCCAGGACTCGATGGTATCGTGGCTGTTTACAGAGACGCGATCACTTTGAGCCATAAAGGCACGTTTCGAAGTTTTCAACGGAATCATCCAGGACAATGCGGAAGACGTCTTGCGAACAGTTGCCCGCATTTCACGTAACTGACTCGATCGAAGCTTCTGCGGCGTGCCGGGGGGAGAAACAGGCACCTGCCTTATCGGAGTCGATGGTCGTATCCCATGAGCCTCAGACACAATAATTCTCCCCTCTTTGCCATGCGGCTTCGAGAAATAACGTCAAATGACCGTAAGTTATCGATGTGCATCACTTGCAAGTATTGCACTCGTTCACTTACTAGCGGAAGTGCTTCACTTGTGTGTATGTTTTCTCCATCACCACGAGGTAGAACACTATCCTCAGCCAGCAAAGCAGCCTCGGGCTGATCTCGGAGCGGAGATAAGAAAACGCCTGGAAGGGCGAACGTGGGCCTCGCCTCCTGTACGTCATTGATCGGCGACGACCAGGGTCCGACCGTGTTGCTGATAGTGTTCAAATTGGCGGCAATGGGCACGTTGCCAGGCTGTATCGAGTTTCTGTCGTCGAGATAGGCTATATTCACGTCCTCCGCGAGGGAAGGGAGATCCTCGCTGGAGTCACCATACACTCGCTTATCCACCACGGGGCATGTATTCCATCCACTCTGATCGCCTGCGGTGACCCGATTAGGTATAGCATATCCAAGTAGGGAGGGAGATAGCACAGAACGCCTGTTCATGTCACTTTCTGGGATATTCGATCGTAGGAATGGGCGCCAACGGAAATCAACTGCATTGAGATCCAACTCGTAAGATTCGGATTGGAGAGGATCAGATAATGAAGGATCTTCCGTCGGCGAATCGAAGTAGACTAGACGAGAACAGGTAAAGGTGAGACCTGGAGTCGCATACACGTTCAGGTTATCACAACTTCCCCGAAACACTTGGTGGTTCGCATGGGCAACATGCTTCTGCAAGTCCGAGGGTGATCCAGTATCTTGAATGAGATTTGAAAATGCTCGAGTGGACTGTGGCCAACCGATCACATTTTCCGGGCATAAATGTGACACAGATGATACTGGAGGATATGCCATGCCAGCCATGCGGGAAGTTATTTTCTGTAGCACAGGTTTCACGGGTTTCGGGCGTGTTCTATCGACAATTGAACTTCGGGTGGACATGCGAATTGGAGCAAAGGGGCCTGGGGTTGAAAATGGTAGGTGATCAGCTGATGCCTCAAGTTGTAGGTGCGATTCTGTAGGTACTGTAGCAACATCAGATGCAACATGTTCCTGCATATTCGTCACATTATCTGGACGACAAACTGCATCAGGAGCTTCCTCTTGTTCGTCGAAAGGCGAGAACGCGAATAATTCTTCCTCGTCCAAAGTACCAAGCAGCTCCACCGAAGGAGAGTTGGACTTTGATTCCACACGAATACAAGATGGCGATAACAATCCTCGTAAAGGGTGGCCTGCTTCTAAGCTACAGAACGTGCTTGCGAGCCAATCGGGGAGTGGTCTTTTCGCTTTCCAGGGCGGAATCTATATGTTGGACATGATGGAGGGCAGTAAATCTGGTGCAACTGAGCGCATATACGCATACCTCAGGCTTTAAGAATCCATCAGAGTCGTCTGGAGGCGACTTTTTCATTTTCAGCACGGAAAACTTGTTGCCTAGTTTCCCTGGATGGAGGTTGCTGTAGGCATCCATTGGCGTCCTTGGAACATCGTGGCTGCTGACGGAGGAGGTGCCGGAGGACTGCATCCCTTTTCGCGACGAGGTAGCTGGACTGCTGTAGGAAAGCATGGTGTCAACCGATTTGATCATACGGTCAAAACGTGTATTGAGACCAGCGACCTTTCTCCGCTTCGTTGGCCTGCATGCTGGGGAGTCTATATGGGAGATACTTTAAGCACGCGTTCGTGAGCTGATGGATGTGGCCATGAGACCTATCGCGTTGCCTCGCGCATGCGACGCATGCCAGGTGCTGTGGGTCGCAATGAGCCCAGCAATGATGAGTGGTGTGATCAACCGACCTTGCTTGTGTGTAGCGCGACAGGCTGGATGCGCCGTCGTCCACGCCTGGGGACGTCGTGCGCATTCGCATGTCCGATGTGGAAAATGGCAACGAAGCGTCGTTATCTAAGCGCTGACCAGTCGACTGATGGCGACGACATCACGTCAATCGATATCCCGGAACTTGTCCAGAAAACTCTGCCGATGCCGCCCTTAGGCTACAGGCAGCCGGATTAGAGGTCCATGCGTATTGTGCCTGGAGCCGAATGGCTCAAGGCTCTGAACGACCCGCTCGCTTTCCTCCTTGTATCTGACATGTTCTCGACCAACAACTCTACAAACTACTCACCAACATCGCTGATCACAGTGCGCACCTTATCCATGTCCTCCAAGAAGTCACCCGCTCCCGGCAACGCCGGCAATCACATTCCGGTTCTAGATGTATTCGAGACCATTTCTGATGATGTCCTTCCTCTTTACGCCCCCCCTGCGAGGGCCAGAGCCCAGGTGCCAAACTCACAGAGGCAGATATTACTTGTCGTTAGCTCCGTCTGCCTCCTCTTAGTGCTCGTTCGCAACACTCTACCGTCCCGTGTTCTGTCCGCCCATTCCCTTCCGATTGTTCGTAACCCCGCCTATTTGATTACAGCAGACCATGGTGCCATCGCGACAGAGAATAAACGCTGCTCGGACATCGGTGTCGACGTATTAAAGGACGGAGGAAGCGCTATTGACGCAGCGATCAGTGCTTCGTTTTGTGTGGGTGTTGTCAACATGTTCTCGTGAGGGCCCTTCACCATCTCGTACAACTCACCTAGCTCAACTCCGGAACCACATAAAGTTCAGGGATCGGTGGGGGTGGCTTCATGACTGTTCGTGTACCACCCACAACACCGGGTGGAACCTCCGAGGTGTTTACAATTGATTATCGGGAAACTGCGCCGGAGTTGGCGACGAAAACAATGTTCGTCAACAACTCGGCAGCCGCCAAATACGGGGGCTTGGCAGTCGGGGTGCCAGGAGAACTTCGGGGCTTCGAAGAAGCCCACCGTCTCTGGGGTCAATTGCCCTGGCAAAGGCTTATCCAGCCGAGTGTCGAACTGGCCGCGGAATGGACTGTGGACGTGGAGCTGGCCAGGAGGATGCAAGTAGGTGATCATCATGGAACAGCCTCCTCCGTTGCTTATGCATCACAGACGTATTCGGATCTCATGCTTCACAACGAAGACTGGAGCGCCGTATTTGCCCCGGAGGGAAAGCTGCTTCTTCAAGGAGAAACCATTCGGCGCACAAATTATTCCCGCACGCTTTCAATCATTGCAAATGAAGGCCCCCGGGCTTTTTACCAGGTCCAATTTCTTCTGTTCTCGGACGACGGTATTCTAATTGAACCCCGATTAACAGGGTCCTATTGCTGACTCCATCATCCGTAAAGTTCACAAAACAGGTGGTATCCTTACAAATGCGGACCTTGAGAATTATACCGTCAAGGTCGAACGTGCGCTCGAAGGGACTTACCACGATAAGAAAGTGTACACCTCACATGCTCCTACTTCTGGGCCTGTACTTCTTCACATGCTGAATTTGCTTGAGCGATTCGATTTACTTGGTGAAGGTCGAACGCCATTGAATGTGCACAGAATTGTCGAGGCAATAAAGTGTAAGTCCATGTGTTCACAGTGGGTGTCATTTCTCAAGATCTCGACGGCTCCTAGTTGGATTTGCAGCGCGGTAGGTCAAGACGGAACACATTGTCCGCGGCCAAGGCTGATTGTCGCGATTTTTAGAACAAGAATAGGAGACCTCTCTTGCTACGCTGGATCCACGGCCCGTGTCGCAGAAATCCCGACCAAGGAATTTGCTGACATGATCGCCGCCAACCTCACCGACGTGAGAATTCCGTTGTATGATGGCTTCCGTTGATGATGATGTTGCCATCAAGGACCAAACTCATCCACCAGACTATTATAACCCTGAATTTGACGTCAAGACCGATCATGGCACCGTATGTAGTTTTATAACGTCCAAATCACATCGAGAGTGCTTATTGATGAACAGAGCCATGTCTCGGTGGTGGACAAGAATGGTATGGCCGTCGCATTGACCAGCACCGTGAATTTGGTCTTTGGTTCGCATGTGCTTGACCCGGAAACAGGTATCATACTGAACGATGAGGTAAGAATACCTATGATGCACACTGCCGACGAGTCATTCTACCTACGTAGATGGACGATTTCTCCACACCCGGGACTTCGAATGGGTTTGAACTGGGGGCATCTCCATGTACGCCTCCCTGTCCACAGCTTGCGGCAGTGCATGACTCACTGTCTGAACAGACAACCTTCCCGAGCCGGGCAAGCGCCCACTGTCGTCCATCATACCTGCCATTCTAGAATACGCTGACGGTTCATTTTATCTCTCTATCGGCGGCTCTGGGGGATCAAAAATCATCTCTTCCGTCTTCCAGACATTGTTAAATCTAGATTGGGGTATGGATGCCAGCCAAGCAGTGGAACATGGGCGCATTCACGATCAACTCTATCCGGAGCGTGTGGACGCGGATAATGTTCTCCCAGCACTGGTCCTTGACGGACTTCGCGAGCGTGGTCATAACGTGAATGGTGCGTTGGATGCCGAGAGGCTGCGTCGTTTACCTTGTCGTTTGTGGGCGCTGACGCTAGCGTACTGGGCATAGTGATGGACATCAACCGTGTCGCTGGAGTGGCCCAGGTCGTTTTGAGTAAAAATGGCAAGTTATACGGTGCGCTGTGCATTTCCCTTGGTCCGAACGCGTGGCTTATGCGCCAACAGCGGCGAGCGACTCGCGCAAGAACGGAATCGCCGCAGGATACTGAACGTGTTTACGTAGACACCATCGCATATCATATGCCCTACAGTTATTAGGGCAGCTCATAATAGTAGTCATACTTACGAAGCTATCTCATAATGTGTATATCTTAATAATGTATCAATTACTACTTCATAGTTTGAGCTAACGATATCTGTAGTACCATGTGACGACCAAAGAAAGAATCGTTTTGGGCAGACCAGTTCGTTTCTCGAGCAGACTCGCGGATATAGGGATCATAGCTGGGGCCCCAACCTCGCCCAATTCCTTATATTGACGGTCTATGCCAAGGTCTATGATCACGCTCACTTGCACTATGGAGATCCAGGTCTAAAAGAAACTGAGAGGGAAGGATAAGGGAGAAGCGACAGACATGAGAAAGGGGCGAAAAGGCTACAGTAGAGGGGTGAACATTCTCGGCCCCGAAGCTGGCGGCCCCGAAAGTGCCGGGCAAGGCTTATTTTTGGGACCTGGAAGGGAGGACAGAACAAAAAGACTGCCAAGACATGCGTATGCTGGCGAGGGAGGCAGTGTCGGGCGTCACGGGTCACGGTAGGAACAGTGGGTTGGGGAAACCAGGATACCTATGACCGAGATAAACTAAACCGTAGGGCTTGTACGAAAAAAGCCTGATAGCGAATCGACCTCCGCGAGGACTAAATATTACCAGCAATGAGCCTGGCGGTGCATTGCAACTTTGTGGTTTATAGCTGCACTGAGTAAGGAACGTTAGTTAACGCAAGAAGTTCCACGTTTCGACCGTTTGAGAGATACGGCTCAGCTACCGTTGTAGAAAAGTTTTTCACAAAACACAAGTCGAGACGAGTGTCTTCATCAGTGTGAATAAGAGAGTCATCACCACCGTGGATGCAAAAACAGAATCTAGTATCAAAAGATACTCACATAAATTATACCATCGAACGCACTGCGTGTAGGATGACGAGGATAAAGAGATGAAAGACAGGTGACCCGCTGTGTTTGGCAGCACCTTGAGGATCAAACAAACCCAAACTTGTCCATCTCGCCGCTGCAGCACTCCCGTTATTCAACCCGCCGCTCTCTCGTGCCTCACTTTCCTTTTTTTTTTCTCATGGCGGACACCGACTGGGACCTCATCTCCTCTTATGCAGGAATACTCTGTCTCGCAAGCGTCTCCATTTACTGTGGTGCATTCGGTTCGCTACCGGTACGTCTTCACCCCTCCCGTCAGTACAGAACCAGGTCCGAGCGCGACCTTGTATGTACTTGTAGACCAGCCTGCGCGAACGAACAGCGTCAAAACAGAGCCTCCTTCAGGATGACGAGGTTGAAGAGGAAGACATTCCAGACCGCCTGTCCTCTCACGATGCATGGTTGTTCCCGATCGTGAGTATATGCGCCTAAAGTGGACCAGGAACTCACGCCTTCTCTCGTCCTCTTAGGTTGGTTCCCTAACCTTGTTTGGCATGTACATGGTAGTCATGTACGTGGGCAAGGAATGGATCAATTGGCTACTTGGTTGGTACTTTGCGATTGCTGGGGCTGGGAGCGTATGGAAGGTACGACGTCCTTTCTTCATGTGGACTATTTGTAAAATGCGTTCCTACTTACCCACGTGGGTGTGGACGATTGGCGTCTAGTCTACGGTCTCGTCAGCTAAATTCGTAATCGGGAGCGAGAGATGGAGAACGCTCGACCGGATCCGGCTGCTCCTGCTCCGAGGCCCACTCGGTGTGTCGAGAAAACTCCCGTTTATTCGTGACGATTTGATATTTACTGTTTAGAGGTGGTCTCGTTGTCTTTCCGGATGCCGACGCTGCTACTGTTGCCAGTGGGCATACTCCCTTCCATTCTTTACAGCGTCTCTACCGGATCTCGCAAGCCTGCATTACTGACTGACATTCTTGCGTTATCCTTTTCGCACAATGCACTGTCGATCCTCAAATTGGACTCGTTCCGAACGGGGTGCATTCTCTTATCAGGGCTGTTCTTTTATGACATTTACTGGGTATTTGGTACTGAAGTGGTAAGATGCATTTCGAGAAGTGCAGGGTCCAGTCTTATCCTGTGTAGATGGTGAAAGTGGCCACCTCTCTCGACGTGCCCATCAAACTTCTGTGGCCGAAATCAATGACGTTTGCCACTGAGAGAGGGTTCACCATGCTTGGACTTGGTGATGTCGTCATACCTGGTCTCTTCATTGCCCTTGCACTCCGTTACGACCACGCGCGTGCAGAGAAGACGCAGACGTCTTTCAGGAAACCCTACTTTCTTGTCACATTAACGGCATACTTTGTGGGCCTCGTCATGACTATGACGGTGATGCACATGTTTGATCAGGCTCAGCCAGCCTTGTTATACCTTAGGTAAGCGCACTCCACTCGCTCTCCCCCTTTTTGTTGCTAAGTTGACGCTATCCCTAGTCCGGCGTGCATTTTGTCCCTTGTCGGAACGGCGGTTGTGCGTGGGGAACTAGAGGACGTATGGGGGTGGTCGGATGATCCCGAACTGTCAGCGGGGAAGACTGCGCAAGAAGCATCTGTGGCATTTCGGACGTTGCCCAAGGTTGAAAATGGCAAGAGTACGCCACAGCTGATTGTCAACATTGATGGAGGACATGCGGAGGTTGAAGTGATGGAAGGGGACGAAGAAGGGGGAGCAGGTGAGCAGGGGGATGGCATGGACGAAGTCAAACCGAAGAAACGGAAGACCAAAGGGAAAAAAAGAGTATGAGGGGGCGTCATTAATGAGTGGTCGCGGACTGTCCAGGGTGACCGGACGAAAGACGTCTCGGCTACTCATTGTCGTAAGCTGAGCAAAGGGTACCTGGAGTCGAGACTGCCGAGAAAGACCTGGGAAAGCGTGTCGAGGCGATGGGTGACCCACTCGGTAAATTTGATGGTGGTGTGCCACGGTCGGAAACCGGACCTGAAAGGAGGATGGACTTGGGTGTTGTTCTCACGGTCATATTCGGGAGAATTTTAATGGGACGAGAATGAGAAATAGGGGAAATCATCAAGTATGCCAGTATATGCCGTCAATTGTTGAAGCGTGTGTAGAAGACGCATGTTGATCCAGAGAGAGAGGGCGCAAGCCAGCACAGCGAGTGCTGATGGGATCAGATCTAAGCGCCGTCTGATGGCAGAGGGATTGAGTAAAGCGGGAGAGGGTGCAAGCAAGAGACGAGATCTGACAGTCGGTGCAGGCAAAGAGGCGAGCCCAGGATCTGAGTGCGCTCCCGAAAGGCGAGGGATACAGTAAAGTATGATGTAATCTAGTAGTGTCTCAGTTGCGAGGGTACCACGAGGACACGAAATCGGGACCCCGTAGACTCATCGTCGACATGTGAATATGGGAGGGTCGCATTGCCAAACACGGTCGATGGGTGCACGCAGGGTCCTGCTAAAATCTGTCTGCATGTGCCTCGCTGTGCTGGTTCCTTAAGTGCCCTTCTGCCTGGTCGACTTGGGGCGGGTCTCAGCTTTTTTGTCCCGTGTTGTAGTAGCGCTAAGGAAAGATTTGCTAGCACTCGAATTCCGTTCAGAGTGGTCAGTCATGCATGCGCCTGCTCCTCCCCTGGCTGATCCCCCCATAGATCACCTCGCCTTCTCCCCCTTCCCCTCCCGTCCATGTCCACGCCAGATCAGCACCCACCAATGCATCCCTTGACAAACGATGACTGGAGCACCCTGTTCTCTGCTCCCCTCATCCCCGCCCCGTACACCAACCTTTCTGCCAACGGCCTGTTCTCCGTCCCGACCACTTCCGTCACTCAAGACGGCCATCGTCATCTCCTCTCCAATCCCAGGCCCAACCCTCCCTGCGATCATCTTCCAGACTACCACCACGATCATCCCGCATGGTCTCATTGCCCCCCCACCTCGGGAATACCGTTCTCGAAACAACATCCCACCCTCTCACTCGACAGGCCCAAGTCTCTACACGGTGCCCCCCTGTCCGGCCCACATCCACACGATCTCGCCCTCCGCCAGACAAAACCTCAGCGCATAGCCAGCGCCCGTCTACAACCGTCACACGACGCCACCGACACCACTCCCCATACCTTTGATCATCAACTATCACATCAGTCCCTCCCACCAAGGACAGATGCCCCTCCAAATACCTTTCTCCATCCCGATCCCCTCTCAATACCGCAGGTAAACTATCATTCATGTACCAACCCCATCGAGCGCTCCCACGCTGCTATACCCCCTTCTTTATGGATGTCCCCCACGTCCACTCACACTTCCTCTCCGGCCCTCTATTCCCCGCTCACCCAGCTGTCCATACCCCAGAATGGTATCGTTCCCCCCGATCCATCCCCGCTCTCCAGCCACACCCATGCTTCCCCCTCCACAACAGCCTCCCTTTCCTCAAAGTCTGCCATCCTCACTGACCTCTTTTCCGACGATCTCTTTAGCACTTGCAGCAACGATCCAAACCCAAGCTCGTTCACCTCCACCAAGTTGTCGGGTTCTCCAGATATTCCATCGATGCCCTTGTCCACCGAAACCGATCCAGAGAAACTCGCCAAGCTAGATCCCCTCGCGACTCAGGTCTGGAAGATGTATGCCCGCACCAAAGCCATCCTTCCCCACGCGCAGAGGATGGAAAACCTCACCTGGCGCATGATGGCACTCGCCCTCAAAAAGAAGAAAGAACAGGAAGACCCCCCCGGCGCGCGTGTAAAGTCCGAAAGCACCGTGTCAAGTCCCTTGATAAGTCAACTCGACCCCCCGAGTTCACAGCCCCCAGCCGAGGAAAGAGGGAGATCCGTCGCAAAGGGCAAGGGCAAGGTACAGGTCATCGGATTCGACGGTACTAACCAGGATGGCACAGAGGATGACGAGTACGTAAGCACTTCTAGTGTCTATATGTTTTCATAACATGCTTCTCCTTCAGCGCGGTGCCAATGGACTGGCGGGCCGTGAGCAGGTCGCGATCGCGAATCTCCATGGATTGGCGACCCCAGAGTCGCTCCCGCTCCCGCCCCCCGCCATTAGTCACGCAGTTTGAGCAAGCTGGCGTGTACAACCAACCTGACGCTCGGAATCCATTCCCAATTGCTCATACTCGTACTGACAAGTCTCCGGAACGACTCGTGCGACGTTCGGTAGAGTCTACGTCATCACCTGGCATACGGATACCAGGTGCTTCCACGTTATCTTCTTCGCGTCCTTCTGCGACATCTTCAGGTGGCACGCGCTCCGCACTATCCGCCATTTATGAGGGCAAGGCGGCCCACGAGGCGTCTTTCTTTGGAGACCCCTCTCCTTACAATGCGCATGTTAATCAATTTAACCACTCCATGTCCACACTCAACGACTCGACCTTCCATCCATCCTCCCTTCCCTCTTTTGGCCTTCATGGACCCTCCAAGTTCCCCCCTGACGATGGTCCATCCAAGACCCGTACGTTTCCAAGGCACGTGCGCAAAACAAGCTTTGATCATACCGTGGAGCGTGAAGGCATATTCGTCGGTCCAAGCGGTAGACATCAAGTAAACGGCAAGCCTTTGTCTCCGGATAGCCTTGCGGGCCAGAAGCGGCCTGCGGACGCACCACATGCGGAGAGCATACTACGAGCTGACCCATCAAATGTGGAAGTCAATACACGTTCGACGAAACCCCGAGAGTCGGATCAGTACGTTGATAGTGGTTCTTTCCCATCTACCGCTTTCAATTTCAGCTTCACGCCCTATGAGGGAATGTTCGGCTTCACCTCAGGAA
>JBBPTI010000540.1:0-13042 GCA_038093995.1 Tylopilus aff. callainus
TCACCAATTAAGCAAGGGTACTCATTGCAATGTTTTTGTTGCTAATTTAATAATATTTTAAATTGCCATATTCTGATAGGATATTATGTAATAAATGGGTCATGTAATGTATAATAAGTCTGAAACAATACAAACAAACCACAACACCACTCTTCTTCCACTATTACCACCATAAAATCCCTCTTTCTTGATTAAACCAATCAAATTATTAATTTTTTGGAATTGGGTCAATCTACTTGCCAAATATCCCTTGCTACTGGTGTAAACCACTCTACCATCAGTAGAATTTGCTCCAGACTTTGTCCAGACTTGGTTAAGCCCTCTCTTGGTGAAACAACCCTTAGGTATTGGATAGTGAGTGGTGAGGCTAGCAAACAGGAACAGTAGTGACTAGAGCTAGTGGGGGCCCAGGTGTTGACTGAGGACTAAGGGGAAAACCCAAGATAACTTGAATAAGGACCTTGGGGCTGAATTGTGCTGGTCTTATATATGATTACAGGGGTTTGTATGTGTTTGTACACTATTACTACATATGGCATACTTCAGAGCAAACATGAAAGTGAGGAACTTATGCTACTGGCTGGGGACAAGTCATGGGATGTTGTTGCACTGCCTTGTGCAGCCTAGGTGCTGATGACATGTGATGGCACCATAATGATGTGATATGAGGTGATGACAATGTCATCTGGCTGTGTAAGGGGCCAGACCCACTAACTAAGGTAAGCATAGCTTGGTGCAGCCATTGTGTGGTATGTGAATGCTGTTAGTCAAGGGTCTTCAATAAGGGATGGTACACACAGATAACCAGCTGGGGTGCACAGCCTGGGATAGGGGTTAGAGCAAAAAAGGAATATGGGTGAGCAAGGTTGTAACATTACCCCCTTGCTAAAGCTCAACCTTTGGAGGAGCAAAGGGAAGAGAGTGAGCAAAGAGAGTGGTGAAGATGGAGTGAGAGATGGGACACAGAGTGGAGGGGTACAAGGCATGAAAGTCCTGGAGGGCATTAGTGTTATGCTCATGGCTATGCTACGTTCCTTTCTTTCCTACACTTCCTTCTTTAGCTGCTTTTACCCACGCCACAGTGCTGTGACTCGGTATTGTCTGAGTCCTGCTCCCACACCAGCTAGCACAGTACCCACAGCATTCTGGGCACTGGACCATGGTAGAGTAAAGACCCAATTACCTGGGTACTGATGCCACCCACAGCACTTAGGCAATCTGCAGTTGCAATGGCACCATATGTCGCCACCAGTTCTCACTCCAATAGCAATACTCATGCATTGCACACCATAGTATGCCATCTGTTCCCACTCCAATGGCATTAACCTCGTGATGGTGCCATCACTTGCCACCCTTTTCCATTCCAGTAGTGTTTAGCCTGCAGCATTGCCCTGCTCACACGGACCAGGCCAGTTTCTGCCTTGCATTTCCATACTTAGTAGCTCGGCCTGCCCTCACTTATTTTAGGCTCTGCTTGAACCCGTTCTGTAGTAGTATATAAGACTGCCTGTATTATATTGGAGCCTCAATCAATTCTTCTTGGGTCTTCCCTCACAAGGCACCCACATACTAGGAGATTGACTTTATTGTTCCGTTTTGCTTCACTTCACTACTCTCTACTCCACACCTCCTAGTGCCTAGCACCCGAGGTTGTTTCAATTAGGACAGTGGGTGAGATTGGAGAAAGGTTTCCAAGTGTGATCAGTAACAGAATACCCCTTCCAGTGAACAAGATATTGAATACCATGACTGTGGGGATGTTATGCTTCGCTCCCTCATCACTACACTCCCACTCCACTCTTTCCTACACTCCCTTCTTTAGGCACCTGCACCCATGCCACTGAGCCACAACTTAGTAACATTTGCCCTTGCTATCATGCCACAGCAGCACACACTTACAGCATTAGGGCACCTGACCAAGGTAGTGCAAAGGCCCTCTTACCTAAGCAGCTGACAACATAGCAACTGCAGATGGCACCATCTCTCGCCATACTTGTGCACCCCTGTCCCACGCCAATTGTATTACTCCTGCATATCATACAACTCCCTTATTTCCATTTTCCACCAATCACAGAACCCCTGCTACCACACCATTGTTCACTATCTTATCTCATGCCTATGACAATAGCCCCTTACCACCACCTCACTCACATAGACCAGGCCAGTTTTCATCTTACATTTCCTTACTTAGTAATCTGGTCTGCCCTCATGACATTCAGACAGAGTTCCAATCCAAGTAGCTAGTAGTATATAAACCCACATGTAACTTGTCAGAACTCCAATTGATTCTTCTTGGATCTTCCCTCACAAGGTGCCTGCTCCACTAGAAGCTAGATTAAATACCACTACCCTTTCATCTCACTATGCAGCCAAAGGTACTAGGTGCCTGAGGTTGTTTCATTAAGAATCAATTGCCATTTTGCCATCGTCATCTCCAATGACCTCCCTGAAGCACCCCACCCCTCTTCTCAAAAAAAAAACACCAGGACCCTTACAGCAGTGAGCCATATTGTACTGATATTCAGCCTTTCTAATGTCAAAGGACACTAGTGAATGCTAATCATGCCCAGTTGGCCCCCACTTCTCTCATGGCTGAGCAAGAAGTCAGACAGCATCTAGTAGTTGCCCCTCACCCACAGCACCCAATCAATCTCAACCTCCTCACCACTGTTGCTTTGTGCCTTGAAGCTGATGCCACCACTGAGCTAGAAAGAAGCCAGCAGGACTTTTAGCAGGAGTTTGACAACTGCATCACTGAGTGGAGCAGAAGGAGTACTTGGGCTTTGTCAGCTATGCCTGATCTAGTCTATCCCCCATCACCTTTCACTGACCCAAACGACCTTATCCCACCTACACCTCCTCCCCTCTCACCCACTACCCTATGCCACCTCATAGCTGAGGCAGAAGAACACCAATGCTGGTGTGCTGTGTACACTGCCTTCATTGAGGCACAACTTGCTTGCCCCCTCACTTGCTCCCCTGACTATTGCACCTGTAATAGACCCTATCCCTTCTGTTGCCTGCAATGCCTATCCCACCTGAACAAGTGTGCTGTTTCAAGTATCATTCAAATGGAAAATACTCCTGGCCACCTTTGCCCCCAAAACAGCTTGTGGTGACCTGCCAAATTTCTTTAAATCTTTTATTTCTTACTTGTTACTCACTCTTAGTTCTCCTCTTCATATCTATGGATGTTCTCTGTTTACTTTTACTACTCCCTGTTCTTCTCTTGTTTTATCAGTTTCTTATTGTTTGTTTCTCTTACTTACTTCATTGTATGCACAGTTTAGCAGAACTGTAACATCCTTATCCTTTTCCTCTGCACACCTTATGGTGAGTACTCTATAGGCGCTACTTCCACTACTGCATTATGTGGAGAGACTTTTCACTACAAAGTAAATAGTTCTGGTTGGCCAGAAAACCAACAGAATAATTGGTAGCTATTCCAGTTGAATCAAAGCTCTCAGCTTAGCTATAGGGGGATTACTAAGCAAACTGAAGAAGTGTGTGGGTCTAAGAAAGATAAGGATCCTCAACAGGCTGAGACCTGGAGATTGGTGAGATTAGAAGACCATCATCTGCTCAAGACCTTTAGCACTGCTCCTGTTTGAGAGCCAAAGAAGTTAAAGAAGCTGGTACAAGAAAGCCATGACTAAGACAGTCAAAAAGGAAACAAGGTTCCAATATGTTGTAGGGACTCCTTGCTATGCTGGCCAACCCTACTGTCAGGATTACCAACAAGCTGAACACAGTGGTGGCAGAATTTGGCACCATAACCCAGCAGAATGTACAGCTTGTGCAGTCGTTGCATGCCTTGAACAACGAAATCTTGTGCCTTGAAGCCCTGGTAATGACTGGGCAGATCATAGTAGCAACACTCCAAGGCCAGATTGCAGCTGCTGGTCCCCCTGGGACAGCAAAGAAAGTTGAATTGTTTGCTGATCCAGGTGAATACAATGGCTGTATTGCCAAGTTCAAAGAATGGTGGGCAAAGATGAAGGCATAGCTCAAGGTAAATGCCCATGTTGCCCCAGCTGCCAGTTATGAGGCAGTGGTTGCAGTCCTCTCCCACCTCAAAGGACCCAAAGCTGGGCCATTTGTGCAAACCTGCCTGGCCTGAGGAAATGTCTACACCTGGAATGACCTAGAGGGAGAGGTTGAAGGGCTTTTCCAGGCCACCAACCAGAAGGATTGGGCATGCTGACAGCTGGAGGAATTCAAGCAAGGAGGAATGTGAACTGATGACTTCCTAGTTCGATGGGAAGCTCTCTATCAACAGGTGGATATTGATGACACCCATGCAATACACCTATTGGAGCAGAACATAAACTGACAGATCATCACCCAGCTGTTCAAAGAAGGAAAGAGGCCTGATGTCCCAGCCACATATCTCACCAACATCAGGAAAACTGGAACTGCCATGGAGGCACTTCAGTATATTTGGAAATCAGAAAGAAGGATCCTGAATAGGATAAGCATATGAGGGCTAGTGGCAGAGAATCAAGAAGAAGGAGTTTTTGCCCTCAGCAGTACCAACAGCAGGGCCAAGTGCTTCAACTGCAAACACACTGGTCATCACATCAAGGAATGTAGGTAGCCCAAGGTCAATCAATGCCCCTCTTGCAAGTTTGTGCAAGGCAGCCACAGTGCCTACTGCAAACTAAGGAAAATGATTCAGTGCATTCCCCTGGCCAAAGATGAAGAGTTTGATAAACACACCCCACTTAGGATGGAAGAGTTAGCCATGGTGGTAAAGAAGCAATGCAATCCTGAGGAAGAGTCAGGTTTTCAGGTTGTTCTCTTTGACAACAAGGGAAAAGGCAGAGCCTGAAGGGTGCGTTGGGTGCCCTGATGGCTAGAGAAAGATTCATTGCACACTCCTATGTTTTCCACATTACCCCTGACAACTGTATAGTACCTGTCTTCTTGCCTGGTCAAGAGGAGTCCACTTTGTAGCTTGATGGCAACTGTGAACCAAATGCTGTGCTTAATTCCTCTTTATATTCCACTACCATCTTTCTGACACCACCCCATATGCAAACCCTGACAACAGCTCCCACAATCTGAATTCTCAGTTCCCATTGGCAGGAAATCACTCTCTAGCTCCATGTTAAAACCAAGATCAGTGACTTTGTGACCACCTCTGCCTTACTTGATAGTGGGGCACAGTCCACCTTTGTACACCAAGACTTCACCAGGAAGCATAGCATCCCTCTTGAACTGCTTGACCAGCCCATACCTGTTTACAATGCCAATGGTACCCCAAACAAAGCTGGCCCAATTATGCATATGGCCAAAGTACTGCTAGAATACCAGGGATATGTAGAAAAGTTCCCAGTGGAAGTAACTGACCTAGGAAATAAGGACTTCATCCTCAGATACCCCTGGCTAAAGACACATAACCCCAGGGTCAACTGGAAGAAAGGAATGGTTCATCTTCTGGAATGCCTGGAGCTGTGCAACTATAAAGGAATCTCCTGTGTGGTTCGAAGGGCTGAAGAACAGGAGAAAGAAGTAGGAATAGAAGAAAAAGAAGTGGCAGCCATAGGGACAGAAGAACTGCAAGCCCAGGATCTAGTACCAAAAGAATACCACCCCTACCTCCAGGTGTTCGAGCAGAAGGAATCTGAATAAATGCTGATCTGCAAATCATGGGATCATGCCATTGAACTAAAAGATTCCTTTAAGCCAAGGAAGGGGCGGAACATTCCCCTGAGTCCACAGGAACAGAAAGAGGTAGACAAGTTCATTGACAACCAGCTCCAGAAGAGGTACATTTGACTGTTCAAGTCCAAACAAACCATACCCATGTTCTTTGTACCAAAGAAGGATGGAAAGAAGTGCATGGTTCAGGACTACTGGTATCTGAATAAACATACCATGTGCAACAACTACCTGCTGCCACTAATTTCCCAGCTGGTTGATCAGCTCAAGAATGCCTGCCTCTTCATGAGGATGGATCTACACTGGGGGTACAACAATGTTTGCATCAAAGAGGGTGATGAATGGAAGGCAGCATTTACCTGCCACAGGGGTGCATTCAAGCCCCTTGTCATGTTCTTTGGGCTTTGCAACTCACCTGCCACCTTCCAAACCATGATGAACAAGATTTTCACAGATATGTTGGCCAATGTCCTGGTATACATCAATGACCTAATGATCTTCACCCCAACCGATGATAAAAGAGAGCATCAAAAGGTCATGCTTGAGGTACTCTGGTGACTTGAAGAAAATGATCTGTTCATCAAACCCTCCAAGTGCATATTCTCAGTACAGGAAGTGGAGTTCCTTGGAATGATCATTGGGATAAATGAAGTGAGCATGGATAGTGCAAAGATAAAGGCTATCATGGATTGGCCCAGGCCAAAGGATGTTTGAGGGGTTCACTCCTTCCTCAGCATGGTGAACTTTTATTGCAGATTTATTCAGGATTTTGCCAAGGTCACACAGCCCCTACATGACTTGACCAAAAAGAATGAACTCTTCTGCTGGACTGATGCCTGGGAGACAGCCTTCATAAAACTCAAGGAAGCCTTCACCATGGCACCCATGCTTGCATATCCAGATAACAACAAAAAGTATTGGCTTGAGAGTGATGCCTCTTCCTTTGCCACCAGGGCAGTGTTGTTGGTAGAACAAGGAGACAAGTGGCACCCAGTTGCATACTCATCCCATACCATGATGCCTGAAGAGTGCAACTATTCCATTGCCAACAAGGAGATATTGAGTGTGATCAGAGCCTTAGAAACTTGGAGGCATTATCTAGAAGAAACCATCCATGAGTTTCAGATTTGGAATGATCATCAGAATCTGACCTGGTTCATGACCCGACAGAACCTCAATCAGCAACAGGCCTGATGGGCCCAATATCTGTCCCAGTTCAACTTCAAGTGGTTTCACAAGCCCAGCTCCACAATGGGCAAAGCTGATGCACTCAGTCAAAGAGAGGATCTCATGGTGGGCAATGATGAAGACAACCACCATGTACTGGTGGTTCCTCCAGAAACCATTGGGGTACAGGAAACGAGAAACACTCTGACACTCGTCATCTTACACCCTAGCGGGGATGCACTCACTGATATCATTTCCCACGAAACAATCAAGCTCCTGGTGCCTGTCCAGGCCTGCCTGGAGGCATTAGGGTACACCATCTCTGATGGCTGTCACATGAAACAAGAGAAGGTATATGTACCACTGGCCTGCTGTTACGCTTCATATCCCAGACACTACTCTCCTGCCATGCTCTTCCCTACATTCCCTTTCCTAGGCCTAGGTACCCATGCCACTGTGACACGACTCAGTAACATCCACCCTTGCTCTCATGCCATCACAGCCTACACTTACAGCATCAGGGCACCTGACTAAGGTAGCGCAAAGCCCCTCTTACCTAAGCAGCTGACAACACAGTGACCACAGATTGTGCCATCACACGCCATGCTCATGCATCCCACTTCCATGCCAATAGCATAACTTCCTCATATCATATGATTCCCTTATTTCCTTTTCCTCCAATCACAGAACCCCTGCTATTGCGTCATCACTCACCATACTACCCCATGCCAATAGCCAATATCCCGCAGTACAGCCCCTCTCACACAGACCAGGCCAGTTTTTGCCTTGCATTTCCATACTTAGTAGTCTGGCTGGCCCTAATGTTATTTAGCTGGAGTTCCAACTTAGGTAGCTAGTAGTATATAAACCCACATGTAAATTGTTGGAACTCCAATCAATTCTTCTTGGGTCTTCCCTCACAAGGCACCTAGTTATAAGGAGCTTGATTGGTCTCTACTACCTTCGTACACTTTCATACACCCTCCACTATGCAGCCAAAGGTACTTAGTGCCCAAGGTTGTTTCATTAAGAATTGATTGCTGCTTCGCCATCATCACTCTTTGACTTCCCTGAAGCACCCCACCTCTTTCACTACCCAGGACCCTCATAGTAGTGAGCTGTACTGTACCTACATTCAGCCTTTCTAACATAGAAGGAAACTAGTGAATGCTCATCATGCCCAGTCAGCCTGCACTTCTCTCATGGCAGAGCAAGAAGTTGCACAGCATTTAGTATTCGCCCCTCACCCACAGCACCCTGTCAACCTCGACCTCCTCGCTACTATTGCTTCATGCCTCGAAGCTGACACTGCTGCTGCTCTAGAAAGGAAGCAACAGGAGTTTCAGCAGGAGTTCGACGCCCACATTGCTGAGTGGAGTGTGAGGAGTACTCAGGCTTCGTCAGCTATGCCTAATCTAGTCTATCCCCCATACCCCTTCACTGACCTCGATCCAAATGACTTCATCCTGCCTACACCACCTCCCCTTTCCCCCACTACCCTTCACTGCCTTATAGCCAAGGCAGAAGAACATCAATGCCAGTGTGCCACCTATGCCACCTTTATCGAGGCACAACTCGCTTGCCCCCTTTCCTCCTTGCCAGACTATTGCACCTGCAATAGACCTTATCCCTTCCATTGCCCACAACGCCGATCTCAGCCAAACAGACCTGCTGGTTCAAATATTGTTCACAGCAAATGAACCCCCAGATATCTGCACCCTCAAGACAGCTTAAAGTGACCTGCAAAGTTTCTTTAGTCCTTTTACTTCTTATCTGTTACTCACTTCTAGTTTTCCTTTTCGTACCTATGGATGTTCTCTCCCTATTTTTACTACTCCCTCCTCTTTTCTTGTTTTATCAGTTTCTTGTTGTTTGCCTTTCTTACTTACTTCATTGTTTGTACAGTTCAAATGAACTGTAATACCCTTGTTCTCTTCATTTGCATACCTTACGGTGAGTATTCCATAGGCGCTACCTCCACTACTGCTTTATGTGGAGAAATGTTCTGTTATGATACCACTAGCAATGGTTGGCCTGCAGAACAGCCAGCCAACAACTGGTAGCTATCTCTTTGAAATCAAGTCTGTTCTCAGTTTAGCCATAGGGAGATTACTAAGCAAACCAAAGAAGCACTCGGGTCCAAGAAAGATATGGATCCTAAACAGGCTGAGACCTAGAGATTGGTGAGATCAGAAAACTATCATCCACTTGAGACCTCTAGCACTGCTCCTATTCGAGAGCTGAAGAAGCCAAAGAAGCTGGTACAAGAAAGCCGCAAAGAAGACCATCTGCAAAGAAACCCGCTTCCAGTATGTTGCAGGCACTCCTTAACCTCTTGACCGACCCTACTGTCGGGACACAAGACAAACTGAATGCAGTGGCGAACAAATTCACTACCATAACCCAGCAGACTGCACAGCTTGCCAAATTGTTGACTGACTCAAACAATGAAATTGTGAGGTTAGAGCAGGTTGTCCTCTCTGAACAGCAAATGGTCATGACACTCTGAGGCCATATGTCAGCTGCTGGTCCCCCTGGGACAGCAAAGAAGGTTGAACTGTTCACAGACCCTGGAGAGTATGATGGAGGAATTGCCAAGTTTGAAGAATGGTGGGCCAAAATACAGGCATGGCTAAACATCAACATGCACGTTGCACTGCCTGGAAGCTATGAAGCAGTAGTCGTAGTACTCTCCCACCTCAAAGGACCCAAAGCAGGCCCCTTCGCCCAGACACGACTAGCAAAGGGTGCCACCTATTCATGGGCTGACTTAAAGGGCAAGGTTGAAGGACTCTTCAGGGCTGCCAATCAGAAAGACTGGGCTTGTCATCAGTTGGAGGAGTTCAAACAGGGTAACATGCAAACCAATGACTTCATTGTGTGCTGGGAAGCCCTCTACCAGCAGGCTGACATAGACAACATGCATGCCATCCAGCTCCTCGAACAGAACACCTCAAGAGCCATCATCACCCAGTTGTTCAAAGAAGGGAAGTGCTCCACCATCCCCACCATCTACCTGCAGCATATCAGAAAGACTGGAACAGGTATGGAGGCCCTATTGTTCATATGTGGCAGAGAAAGGAAGATCACCCCCAGGATAAGCATGTGGGGGCTAGCTGAAGAAAATGCCGACAAAGTGGTCTATGTGCTGAGTAGCAGTGACAGCCGGTCCAGGTGCTTCAATTGTAAGAGAACTGGCCATTGCATCAAAGAATGTTGCCAGCCCAAGATCAACCAATGCCCCTCTTGCAAGTTTGTACAAGGTGGCCACAGCACCCATTGCAAGATGAGGAGAATGATCTGCCACATCCCATTGGCAGAAGAAGAAGAGTTTGACAGCAGTACCATGCTTAGGATGGAAGAGTTAGCTGTGGTGGTAAAGAAGCAGCAAACACCTGAGGAAGAGTTGGGTTTTCAAATTGTCAAATACGACAACAAGGGAAAAGGCAGAGCCTGAAGGGCATGTTGGGTGCCCTGATGGCTAGAGAAAGATTCATCACATGCTCCTATCGCTTCCGTATCACCCCTGACAACTGTATAGTACCTATTTTCTTGCCTGGTCAAGAGGAGTCCACTTCCCAGCAGCTTGGCAGTAACCATGAACCAAATACCATGCTTAATTCCTCTTTATACCCTACCCAACACTCCACTCCAACTTCTACCCCACATGTGCAAAGCCCAACAAAACCCCCTATTATCTGAATTCTCAGCATCAACTGTAGAGAAATTACCCTAACTGTCTGAGTCAAGTCCAAGACTGGTGACTTCATGCATGCCTCCGTGCTGCTTGACAGCAGTGCTCAGTCCACCTTCATGCATGAAAACTTCGCTCTGAAATATGGCATCCCTCTTGATCCGCTTGAAACCCCCATACTCATATACAATGCCAACAGAACACCTAACCAAGCCAGTTTGGTAACTTATATGGCTGACATCCTCCTCAAATACCAAGGGCATGTTGAGAAAGCCCAAGTGGAAGTAACCAACCTCAGAAACAAGGATCTGATCCTCGGATACACCTGGTTGAAGGAACATAACCCCTGGATCAACTGGAAGAAAGGAACAATGCACCTTCCAGATTGCCCGGAGCTGTGCAACTATGGTGGCATCTCAAGAGTGGTCTGCAGAGCCAAAGAACAGGAGAAAGAGACAGCCAAGGAAGCAAAGACTGCACAGGGCAGCAAGGCCAAAGAAAGGAGGGTTGAGAGTATGACTGAAGAACCAAGGGCCTGAGATCTAGTACCACCGGAGTATCACCCATTCCTTTGGGTATTTGAACAAAAGGAGTCCAAGTGCATGCCTGTGTGAAAACCCTGGGACCACGCCATTGAGCTAAAAGACTCTTTCAAGCTATGGAAGGGGCAAAACATTCCCCTCAGCCCCCAGAAGCAGAGGGAAGTTAATAAGTTCATTGATGATCAATTGCAGAAGGGCTACATCTGCCCCTCAAAGTCTGAGCAGACTGTACTGGTATTCTTTGTCCCTAAGAAGGATGGAAAGAAATGAATGGTTCAGGACTACCACTATCTCAACAAGCATACAGTCCACAACAATTACCTGCTCCCTCTCATATTGCAGCTAGTCAACCAGCTCAAAAGTGCCCGCCTGTTTATCAAGATGGACCTCCGATGGGGCTACAACAACATACAAATCAAGGAAGGAGATGAATGGAAGGCTGCCTTTACCTGTCACTGTGGGTCCTTTGAGCCCCTTGTCATGTTTTTTGGGCTCTGCAACTCACTGGCAACCTTCCAGACAATGATGAATGAGATCTTCACCAACATGTCTACCAATGTCCTGGTATACATTGACAACCTGATGATCTTCACCCCAACTGACAACATCAGGGCCCATCAGGCAGTGGTAATGGAAGTACTCTGGCAGTTAGAGGAAAACAATTTGTTCATCAAACCCTCCAAGTGTGTATTCTCAATGAAAGAAGTAGAGTTCCTTGGGATGATGGTAGGGGTGAATGGAGTCAGCATGGACAACGCCAAGGTAAATGCCATCATGGACTGGCCCTGGCCAAAGGATGTCCGAGGAGTCTGCTCGTTCCTCAGCATGGCCAACTTCTACTGATGGTTCATACAAGACTTTGCCAAGGTGGCATGACCTCTCCATGACCTAACCAGGAAGGACAAGCCCTTCTGTTGGACTGAGGCCTGAGAGACGGCCTTCACTGGACTCAAAGAAGCATTCATGACCACCCCAGTCCTCACCTACCTGGACAATGACAAACACTACTGGCTTGAAAGTGATGCCTCTTCATTCACTACTGGTGTGGTCCTCCTGGTCAAAAAAGAAGACAAGTGGCATCCCATGACCTATTCCTTGCACACCATGACACCCGAAGAGCACAACTACCCCATCGCAGATAAAGAGATGTTGAGTGTGATCAGAGCATTGGAAACCTGGCAACACTACCTAGAAGGAACCACCCATGAGTTTCAGATTTGGAATGATCATCAGAATCTGACCTGGTTCATGATGCAACAGAACCTCAATCAGCGACAGGCCTATTGGGCCCAGTACTTGTCCTGATTCAACTTCAAATGGTTCCACAAGCCTGGGACAACTATGGGCAAGGCTGATGCCCTAAGCAGAAGGGAGGATTTAGCCATAGGCAATGAAGACAACAATCAGCACGTGCTGGTGGTTCCCCTGGAGAAGATCGGAGTACAAGAGACAAGCAAGACTGCAGTACCAGTAGTGCTGCACCCCAGTGGCAATGCCCTTACAGATGCAATTTCCCATGAAACAATCAAGCTCCTGCTGCCTGTCCAGGCCCGATTGGAGGCATCGGAGTACACCATTGCTGATGAATGTCGCATGAAGAATGGGAGATTGTACGTTCCACCAAACTACCAGCCTTGGGTGCTCCAGCTACATCACGACGCCCCTCTTGCCAGACACCCCAGAGTGGAAAACACCCTCGAAGGTCTTAGGTGGTGGTACAACTAGCCAAGCATTGCCAAGGATGTTCAGGACTATGTATGGCACTGCACCCGGTGCACCCAGGTAAAGCCCAGCAACAAGCCATCAGTGGGAAAGTTACAGCCCCTTCCTATTCCTGCTAGACCCTGGAAAGACATCTCTGTTGACTTTATTACCAGACTCCCAGAGTCCAACTCCTACACCACTATCCTCACCATTGTCAACAGATTCTCCAAGGCTGTCGAACTCATCCTGTGCGATACCACTTGTATCACAG
>JBBPTI010000541.1:0-13006 GCA_038093995.1 Tylopilus aff. callainus
ATACGCTATTTAGGTACTTTAGGGTGAACGTGGGAACGAGGGGGTTACACTAGTGGCCAGGTACAAGTCATGGGGAGTCACTGCACAGGTTTGCGCAGCCCGGGCGCCGATGATGCGAGATCGCGTCTTCATGGCGTGCTATGATGTTATGGGGCTGTGCAAAGGGACTGGACCGCTTACTAAGGTAAACACAGCTTGACACTGCCATCGTGTGGCGTGTGAATGCTGTTAGTCAGCGGGAGTCTGAGTTGTATCGCTATCCAGGAAAGGAGTGGAAGAGGGAAAAAGATAGGGGTGCGAGTGAGGGCGTAACACTACCCCCCTGCTAAAGCTGAACCTCCGGGGCAGCAACGGGAAGAGACCGAGCGAAGAGAGCGGCGAAGACGGCGCGAGAGACGGGACGCGGAGCAGCGGGGTGAAGACGGTGGAAGTCGCGGACGGCATCCGGACAATGCGTGAGGTTGGAGGCCGGTTCCCAAGTGCGGTCGTCGACTGGATAACCTTTCCAATGAACCAGGTACTGGATGCCGCGTCCGCGGGAACGGGAGTCGATGATGGATTCGACCTCGAACTCCTTGTCGCGCTGTTCGGTGATAAAAGTGGGGCCGGGACGTGGATCCGGCTGAGACGGAAGCGGCGGTAGGTACGGTTTGGTTCGGGAAATGTTTACGACCGGGTGTATTTTAATATAGGAGGGGAGGCGGATATGTACGGCATTCGGACCCTTCATGCTAATGACTGGGAAGGGTCCTACCCAGCGATCCGTGAGCTTCCGACAGGGGAAAGGAAGCGTGAGATTGTCGGTAGCCAGCCAAACCTTATCCCCAGTGGCGTAAGGGGGCGCCGGAGTACGGTGTTTATTCCCGGCAATGCTCATCCGTTCTCGGGCTACTTCTAGATTGGCTCTGGTCTGATCCAAGATGTGTTGGAAGTCCCGTGCTATTTCCAAGGCGGCAGGTGATTTGGTATCCCGGGGTTCCACACCCATTCTGGGCTGATACATGCGTGTGACCTGAAAAGGGGAGAATCTCGAAGCAGAGGACTGCTTCGCGTTTAGGGAGAATTGGGCCAGCGGTAACCATCGAGCCCAGTCACTCTGTCATTCAGCGCAATACATTCGTAAGTAAGAACCCACTTCTCTATTCATACGTTCCGTCTGCCCATCGGTCTGGGGGTGATGGGCTGTCGACTTCTTTACTGTTATTCCTAATTGAGAACAGAGTGACGTCATAAGGGTAGCGGCGAACTGGGGACCGCGATCGGAAACGATGGAGCGGGGGAGTCCATGGTGCTTCCAGACGTGCGTTAGATAGAGATCTGCTAGATCCGATGCCGTGCACGTTTTTCGGCATGGGACGAGTTTGACTTCTTTCGAGAACCGATCGACAACCATTAGGATGGCGTCGGACCCACCCGCCATGGGGAGGTCAGTGATGAAATCCGCGGAGATGTCTTCCCAGGGCTTATCAGGCACCGGCAGGGGTTGGAGCGCACCCCGAGGTGACTGATTAGTAGACTTGCTCCGAGCACACCGCATGCAAGCCTTTACGTATTCTTCCACGTCTTTCCTCATTCCGGACCACGCATAAAAGCGAGCGAGTAGTTCTAGGGTTCGGTGGATGCCAGGATGGCCACAAACGGCGTGATCGTGATGGAGGGTGATGATTTTGACGTGGAGATCGGGTGGTACGTAAATCCGATCGCCCTTCTTGAGCACCCGATCCTTGATCTCATATCCCTGTGCCATCAACTTCTTGAGGGTACTTTCGGGGAGACGCATAGTTCTGTGTGAGATCTCATCGGTCAGTTCATCTCCGGGGGACGTCACCTCCACCGTCTGCTCCTCCTCACTCATCTGTCGTACTTGCTCTGGTGGGATCACCAACACTCCCTTGTTATCCTGCTCTCCCTCGGCAACTAAATCCGACCTTCGGGACAATGCATCAGCTTTCGTCATCAGAGTGCCGGCTTTATGACACCATTTGAAATTGAACTGGGAGAGATATTGAGCCCATCGGGCCTGTCGTCTATTAAGGTCCTGCCAAGTCATGAACCAGGTGAGATTCTGGTGGTCATTCCAGATCTCAAACTCGTGAGTTGTGCCCTCCAGGTAGTGTCTCCATGTCTCGAGGGCGGATATGACACTTAACATCTCTTTGTCAGCGATGGGGTAGTTCCGTTGTTCCGGGGTCATGGAGTGCGACGAAAACGCTACAGGATGCCAGCGGTCCTCCTTCTGGACCAAGAGGACTGCGCCTATGGCGTGGTTGCTGGCGTCACTTTCTAGTCGATAGCGACAGTCGTTATCCGGGTAGGCAAGTACAGGGGCCGTAGTGAAGGCTTGTTTCAGCTTCGAGAAGGCTTCTTCGCATTCCGGTGTCCACTCAAAGGGCACTTCCTTTTTGGTGAGATCGTGCAGGGGGCGGGCGATCTTTGCGTAATCTTTGATAAAGCGTCTGTAGAAGTTAGCCAGACCAAGGAAGGCGCGGTTCTGTCGAAGTGTACTTGGACTTGGCCAGTCAACCACAGCCTTCACCTTTTGCTGATCCATGGCCACCCCGTCTGGTCCAACGATCATTCCTAGAAATTCCACCGTTGCCACTGAGAAACTGCACTTCTCTGGCTTAACAAAAAGGTCATTCTTTTCCAGCCGCTCTAATACCTCCTTAACCCTTTGCTCGTGGGCGATTGGATCTGGATCCTTCGAGAAGATTAGAAGATCGTCAATATATACCACTACATCCGGCATGTCCGCGAAGAGATCGTTCATCATGGTTTGAAAGGTAGCGGGCGAGTTGCACAGCCCGAAGAACATTACCGTGGGCTCGTACGCCCCTCTATGGCAGACAAAAGCGGCCTTCCACTCGTCTCCTTCTTTGATCCGCACGTTGTTGTAGCCCCATCGGAGATCCATCTTGGTGCAGATCCACATGCCCCTCAGTTTGTCAACGAGCTGGGAGATCAGGGGGAGGGGGTAGTTATTCCGGATGATATGCTCGTTGAGGTATCGGTAATCCTGAACCATACGCTTTCTGCCATCCTTTTTTGGCACAAAGAAGACTGGTGACGTTTGCTCGGACTTCGACGGACGGATGTACCCTTTCCGTAATTGATCCTCAATGAAGTCGTCTACCTCCTTCTGTTCTTGCGGGCTTAGCGGGATGATCCTTCCCTTTTTTGGACGAAAAGAGTCTTTTAGGTCGATTGCGTGATCCCAGGGCTTCCGAAGGGGCATCCGTTCTGACTCCTTCTGGGAGAATACTCTTCGGTATTGGTGGTACTGTCTCGGAACGAATTCCAGTGGGTTTTCTTTCCCAACGGGGGTACTAGCCTCCTTTTCTCGGCTTCGGCGCTCCGCATAGGTGGCTTCCCCTACCTCCTGTTGGTGAACTGCCCTGGTACTTCGTTCATAGTTACAGGTCTCTGGGCAATCAGCGAAACGGATCTTGCCGGATTTCCAATCGATTTGGGGGTTGTGTTCTTTTAGCCACGGGTATCCTAGAATGAGGTCATTATTGCCGATGTTGGACACGTACGCCCGGAGCAGTTCTTTATGCCCGTTGAAGTCGCAATAAACCTTTACTTCTTCCGTTATCCTCCCTCCGGCATTCTCCGATCCATCGGCATTGAAAACGACGATCATCCGGTTGGCGGTAGACGTGGGAATTCTATGCTTACGAACGAAGTCCTGACTAATTAGCGTTAGATTGGCCCCACTGTCGATTAGTGCTTCTGCATTGGTATATCTGTGCGAGGGGGAGGGTTTAACCTGTACGATCAGTTTTATTTCTTTTCCTTTGTGTATTACCCTCATATACATTCTTGGTTCTTCTGGGATTTGTTTGATGGAATTAGGGGAATTAAGCACAGTTTTAGTATCTCGGTCCCTGCCGGGCTCGCTAGGAGACCCCCCTAGACCGGCTACGTTAGATACTAAAGTGGTCAGCATGGTCACGAGCCTTGTTAGTTCCGTCAAGAAAATATTATTATTATTAGCCTGTGAGACACCCAGATTGTCTCCTAGGCTCTGCCTTTTCCCTTTAGCTCCTTTTCGGCGTTGGGAAAATCCTATTCTTCAACCGGGGCGGCCCTTGCTTCGTCGGGCGCCGACACAATCCTCCGGGCCGTTCTCTTCTTGCAACTAAAACGATGACCCCCTCCGTGGAAATGACACTCGGGGCACTGGTTCTTCGGCTTCTTGCAGTTTCGGGCCATGTGCCCGGTTCCTTTACAGTTGAAACACTTGCCTGGGCTTCCTTTGATCGCGAACACTTCTTCTTCGTCGGCTTCTTCGAAGCGGTCTACCTCCATTCGGTCCCCGCGGGATTGATACTGCTGCGGACGGCCCCTGATGAACATGAGGGCCTCCATTGCGCATCCCACGTCGCGGATATTCTGCAGATAGGCGGCGGGGGTGGACTTACGCGCGCCTTCTTTGAATATCTGGAGGATGATATGCCGGGCGGTGTTTCGTTCGAGAAGACGAATGGCGTGGCTGTCGTCGATCTTGGCCATCTGATAGAGTGCTTCCCACCGGACTAGGAAATCGTCGGTCCGAAGGGTGCCTTGTCGGAGCTGCTCTAATTGGGTGACCGCCCAGTCTTTCTGATTTACGGAGCGGAAAAGGCTCTCCATTTCTTGAACTAGTTCGTCCCACGTGTAGCTTTGCCCACGGCGAAGTCGGGTTTGGGCGAAGGGCCCGGCCTTCGGTCCTTTGAGCCAGGAGAGGACGGCCGTTACTGCTTTGTAACTCCTCGGGAGAATGGTAGACCAATTCGTGTGAAGCCAAGCCTTAATCTTGGCCCACCATTCTTTGAACTTGGCGACGGATCCTTCGTAATCTCCGGGATCGGCAAACACTTCCACCTTTCTGGCCGCTTTCCCTCTGGCGGCCGCGGCACTGTTTAGGTTAGTTACTGTCTGTTCCAACGCGGCAACGTCTTTGAGCAGCGCGGCAGTCTTCTTCTGCTCTTCGATACATCCGTTGTAGAGCTGCTGATTTTGCTTGGTCAGCATGGCGAACTCTGTGGCAACGGCGGCAATCTTGTCCTCCCACGTGAGGTTCGGGTCGCCGAGGATTTGGAGAGTGGATGCTGACATAGTGGCGCGCTACGTGTGTTTTAGGAATTTGAATTCTCTTTCCGTCACGGATCACCCAGGTTCTTCTTCTGTACTCTTCGATTACGGCGGGGTGCCTGACTGCTTTATATGGAGTGGATCTAACCGGCGGTATCTGTGGTCAGCTGATCGGTCTCGGTCGTTTCTGTTTGTCCTCCTTCCGTCGGAGTCGCGTAAACAGTTGTCCTATAGCGTCACTCGGGTTTTGAACGGGAAAAAAAAGGTTTTTTATTTATCTACCACCCGTAGTTCACCTGCGGTTCCTCCTCTTGTGCGTGGATGGCTTTTCTTTCGAAGCCGAGGGTGACGGAGTAAGTTCCTTCGCGGACCGCTAACTGGGCTTGGAGCGGTGTGAGCTGTAAAGCTAAAAGAGAAAAAAGACGGCAGAGGCAGAAGGCTAAAAGACAAGAAAAGAAGACAACAAGAAAGGTAAAAATGATCAGCAGGAGCTGAACTATCATAGGAAGGTGGGGTGGGAAAGGAGAAGACCGGTTACCAAATGTAGGTAAGCGTGAACAAGAAGTGGTATGGTAATTGTAGCAGGTGCTACAAGGAGTTGGCTAAAAATAGCGAGGCTTGCGCAAAGATGCGCGAGGGCGAAGGCGTCCCTGACTGTCAACAGGGCAGACAAGGGTGGTGGCGGCAGTGCGGCGGGCAGCTCTAGCTGCGGCGATTCTCTCGCGGCGTGCGAGGCGGGCTTCTTCTACTAAGAACCGGGCGCGGTTCTCTTGCCAACGACGGTGCTCTTCGTCAAGGCGGCGGCAGGTCTCAGGCGAGGTGGGGTCTCGATATGGACCCTCGAAGTCGTTCGGGTCGACGGACTCAGGTGGGGTCGACTCACGCTTTGGGGAGGGGGCAGGCGACGGTGGTAATACTAGATCCTCCTCCTCTTCTTTCTTTACTTCTCTGTACTCCCCTGCTAACCTCCTTTCTCTTTGGGCGGCGGCGGAGGCGGGGTCGAAAACTTGGGCGAAGATGCGGGGGTGCTCCTCTAGAAAGAGGCGGGCACTGGCGGCAAGGGCGGCGACGTCGACAGCGTATGCCGGACGGGGGGCGACGATCTGATCGGGGTTCACTGGGGCAGAGGGCTGTCAGTAATGACGGCCGGCGACTCTGCGGAGCTCACTACTATCGGGTGCTTCAGGGTGGCGACAGCGACGGCGAAGCGTGAGAGATTTGAGTTATAATGAAACAACCCTTAGGCGGGGCTGCTTAGTGAGCTGTGTGACAGCGGGGGAGTGACTGGTGACAGGAGCTAGCGGGACCCTGATCGTCGACTGAGGACTAAGGGGAAAACCCAGAATAACTCGAATGAGGTTCTGGGGCTCAATTGCGACCCTATATATAGTGTACAGTATTGTTTGTATGTATTGTGCTGTAATACGCTATTTAGGTACTTTAGGGTGAACGTGGGAACGAGGGGGTTACACTAGTGGCCAGGTACAAGTCATGGGGAGTCACTGCACAGGTTTGCGCAGCCCGGGCGCCGATGATGCGAGATCGCGTCATCATGGCGTGCTATGACGTTATGGGGCTGTGCAAAGGGACTGGACCGCTTACTAAGGTAAACACAGCTTGACACTGCCATCGTGTGGCGTGTGAATGCTGTTAGTCAGCGGGAGTCTGAGTTGTATCGCTATCCAGGAAAGGAGTGGAAGAGGGAAAAAGATAGGGGTGCAAGCGAGGGCGTAACACCTAATGGCCATCCTAACCTAGTACAGTCCTAGACCAATCCTACACTTGTACCAGCCTTTGTCACTACACTCCTCAAGAGTTCCTCTCAGCCCCCACTATGTGACCTCCTAGCTCCCATGGTCACAAGGCCAGCACCTGGCCCAAGTCACATGATCCCCAGCACATGACCCAATTACATGATACCAGTCACATGATGGCCACAGCCACAGGAGTAGGCCCCTAGATACCAGCAAGTATCTAAAAAATTTCTCATATAACCAGCACCACCTCCTCTTTAGCTCAGTAGCATACAGCCACTAGCACTTGGCACCAGTTCCACCCTGGCTTACTCACCACATCACCCAGATGGCTCCCCATGGGATTCCACTCTGCATCATGCCATACTTGTGCCATCACTTGCCACTTTCATGATACTGCTCCCACTCTAATTATAGTAAGCCCTCTCTTTCCCTCTGTCCATAGGCTATGCTCCACAGCACTTTCACACCAATGGCATTACTCATGCAAATGGCACCACTCTTGCCTTTGCTTTTACAGCCTATGGCATTAATCACTCCACATTGCCTCCCCTTTACATAGACCAAGGATCAAGTATGGATACCAGACTTATAAGGAAGTACAAGCCTGCCCTAGACACTTTCAGTCTCCACTTCAATTAGATACCAAGTAGTATATAAACCCTCCCACACTACCTTCTCTCCCTTAGTCATTCATTGATGAGCTATAGCTTAATTATTGTTACAACTTGCCTGCTGTGCTTTATCTACCATCTATTTTTTCTTTGTCTTTGTATTACTAAAGCCACCCCTCTCACCCTGCCCCTATGCTTACTCTTCTGATTTGACAAAGGATACACTTTGATTGTATCTGATCACTATCTCTGTTATGCTCTAATCCCTCTATGTCCTACACTCTCTACACTTCCCACTAGGTTACCCTCTTTAGCCATCCTCACTCATATCACCAAGTCACACCTTGGTAGCACCTGCAGGCATTGTCTCATGCCACATCAGCAGCTTACAGCATAAGGGTACCTGACCAAGATAGTGTAAAGACTCTTTTATCTAAGCAGCTCACACCACAGCAACTGCAGATGTTGCCATTACATGCCATACTTGTGCACTCCTATTCCATGCCAATTGTGTAACTCCTGCATATTGTACAATTCTTGTATTCCCTTTTTCCTCCAATAGCATAACAGATGCTATGGCACCATCACTCATCATCCTCTCCCATGCCTATAGTGATATCCCCTTAGCATCACCTTGCTTGCATAGACCAGGCCAGTTCCTTGCTTTCATTTCCTTACTTAGTAGTCTGGCCTGCCCTCACACATTTCAGTCAGAGTTCCAACCTAGGTAGATAGTAGTATATAAACCTGCATATAACTTGTTGGAACTCCAATCAATTCTTCTTGGGTCTTCCCTCAAAGGGCACCTGCATACTAGGAGTTTGATCCACTTCATACACTTTACTTCACTTCTGCTACATGACCAAAGGTACTTTGTGCCCAAGGTTGTTTCATTAAGAATTGATTGCCAGCTTCACCATCATCATCACCAACAACCTCCTTGAAGCACTCACCCTTGCTCTCAACCCTCTTCAGACCCTCATAGCAGTGAGCTGTATTGTACCAACATCCAACCTTACTAACATCAAAGGACACTAGTGAATGATAATTGTGCCCAGTTGGCCCCCACTTCCCTCTTGGCCAAGCAGGAAGTTGGATATTGTCTAGTAGTTGCCCTGCATCCACAGCACCCCATCAATCTTGATCTCCTTGCCACAGTCATGTTGTGTCTTGAAGCTAATGCTGCCACAGAAGAGGAAAGAGTCCAGCAGGAGCTTTGGCAGGACATCAATGAGTACATTGCTGAGTGGAGCAGCAAGACCACACAGGCTACCTCAGCTACACCCAACTTGATTTACTCCCCCATTCCCATTTGCTGACATTGACCCAAATGACTTCATCCTACCTACTGAAACAACCCTTAGGCAGGGCTGCATAGTGAGCTGGTGTGAACAGCAAAGAGGGAAGTGACTAGAGCTAGCAGGTGCCCAGGCATCAACTGAGGACTAAGGGGAAAACCCAAGATAACTCAAATGAGGATCTTGGGGCTGAATTGCCAGCCTTATATACAGTTACAGGTGTATGTACATGTTTGGTACACTATTACTGCATATGGGTAGTTTAGGGTAGACGTGGGAGTGTGGGGCTTATGCTACTGGCCAAGGGTGAGTTATGGGGAGTCATTGCACTGCCTTACGCAGCCCGGGTGCTGATGATGTGAGATCACATCATTATGGCATGATAATGATGTCATGGGGCTGTGCGAAGGCCTGGGTTCACTTACTAAGGTAGACACATCTTGGTGCAGCCATTGTGTGGTGTGTGAATGCTGTTAGTAAGCAAGCTGTGGGTACCAGTGCTGGGATAGGAGAAGGAGCTGGGAAGAGGACAAAATGAGTGGGGCACGAGTGAGGTCATAACACTACCCCCCTGCTAAAGCTCAACCTCTGGGGGAGCAAAGGGGAGAGGCTGGGTGAAGAGCGTGATAAAGACCAAGTGAGAGATAGAGTGAGGAGCGGAAGGATGAGAGTGGTGGAAGTCGCGAAGAGCGTCGGCACAGTTAGTGAGATTGGAGGCCGGTTCCCAAGTGCAATCCTTGTCAGAATATCCTTTCCAATGTACCAGATATTGGATGCCACGACCATGGGGGCGAGAGTCAATGATAAAGTCAACCTCATATTCAAAGTCATGATTATTGGTGACTGAGGTCAGCCTGGGATGTGGATTGGGTTGTTGCGGGAGTGGTGGTACATAGGGCTTGGTTTGGGATATATTAATGACAGGATGAATGTGGATATACTTGAGGAGGCATAACTCCACGGTGTTCGGTCCTTTAAGGGAGATGACAGGGAATGGACTGATCCATTGATCAGTAAGTTTGCGACACGGGAAAGGCAGGGTTAGGTTATCAGTTGCAAGCCAAACCCAGTCACCCACTGCGTAGCAGGGAGCGGGGGATCGATGGATATTTCCAGTAATAGCCATCCACTCTTGGGCCTTGGAGAGGTGCTCCTTCATTTGTTGGAGGATGGTCTGATAGTCATGAGCAAGCGTTGTCATGGTGGGTGATTTTGAATCACGAGGCTCCACTCCCATACGGGGTTGGTATATGCGAGTGATCTGGAAGGGGGAGAATTTAGAAGCAGTGGACTGCTTCGCATTAAGGGAGAATTGGGCCAGGGGCAGCCAGCGCATCCAGTCATCCTGTCATTCAGCACAATACATATGGAGGTACGATCCTACTTCTCTATTCATATGTTCGGTCTGCCCATCTGTCTGTGGATGATGGGTGGTGGACTTCTTTACCAAGATTCCGAGCTGCGTGCAAAGTGACATCATTAGGGTTGTGGCGAATTGGGGCCCTTGGTTGGACACAATGGACTTTGGCAAACTGTGGTGCTTCCACACATGGTTCAGATATAGATCCACTAATCCGGCAGCCAAACAGGTTTTGGAACAGGGAATGAGTTCAACTTCCTTAGAGAATCGGTCTACCACTGTAAGAATTGCGTCATACCCCCCGGCCAGAGGGAGGTCGGTAATAAAGTCTGCAGAGATGTCCTCCCAGGGGCCACCCGGAATGGGTAGGGGTTGAAGTTCCCCTTTTGGTGGCTGATTCCCGGACTTTGCTCTAGTGCAACGAGTGCATCCCTGCATGTACCGCTCTACGTCTTTCCTTATTGCGGGCCAACTGTAATTCCAGGCAAGAAGTTCTAGAGTCTTGAGAAGTCCAGGATGCCCGCTGACTTCATGATCATGGTGCAGCATGATCAAATGGGTCCATAAATCCAGGGGCACATAGATCTGGCCATTCTTTTTGAGGAGGCGATCCCTGATTTCATATCCTTGTGCCATCAACTTCTTGAGAGTTGCTTCCAGAGGTTGGATAGTCCTGTGGGAGATTTCATCAGCAAGCTCTTCTCCTAGGGTTGTCACTTCCAGCACCTCTCTGTTCTCCATTACTTGTTGAATCTGTTCGGGGGGAATTACCAACACCACTTTATTATCGTCCTCCCCCTTATTCATCAGATCCAAGTGTCGTGATAGTGCGTCTGCTTTTGTCATTAGTGTACCTGCCTTGTGGCATCATTTGAAATTGAATCAGGATAGGTACTGGGCCCATCAGGCCTGTCAGCGATTGAGATTCTGTCGCGTCATGAACCAGGTGAGATTCTGATGATCATTCCAAATTTCAAACTTATGGCGGGTTCCTTCCAGGTAGTGTCTCCAGTTCTCTAGCGCGGACACCACACTGAGCATTTCTTTGTCAGCAATCAGGTAGTTGCATTGTTTGGGAGTAATCTTTGATGAAGCATCAGTAAAAGTTTGTGAGCCCTAAGAAGGCACATATTTGCTGTAGGGTTGTTGACAATGGCCATTCTGTTACGGCCTTCACCTTTCCTGGATCCATCTCTATTCCAGTGGGAGTGACTATCATCCCGAGAAACTTGATGCTTGTGGTGGAGAAGGAGCACTTCTCAGGTTTCACAAACAAGTCATTCTTTTCCAACCTTTCTAGCACCTCTGCAACCTTTTTCTCGTGTGCTGGACAATCCTCATTCTGGGAGAAGATCAGCAGGTCATCGATGTAAACTATTACCTTGGGCATGTCAGTGAAGAGTTCGTTCATCATCGTCTGGAAGGTGGCAGGCGAATTGCATAGCCCGAAGAATATTACAGTTGGTTCATAGGCACCCTTATGGCATATGAAAGCTGCTTTCCACTCATCTCCTTCTTTGATTCGGATGTTATTGTATCCCCACTGTAGATCCATTTTTGTAAAGATCTTGGCTCCTTTTAACTTATCCATGAGCTGAGAGATGAGCAGGAGTGGGTAGTTGTTGCGAACGGTGTGCTCATTTAGATACCGGTAATCCTGTACCATTCACTTTCATCCGTCCTTCTTTGGGACAAAGAAGACTGGGGACATTTGTTCGGATTTAGACGGGTGGATATAATCTTTCCGCAGCTGATCTTCTATGAAATCTTCGACCTTTTTCTGTTCATTCGGGCTTAGGGGGATGATCCAGCCCTTCTTTGCTTGGAAGGTATCCTTTAACTCTATCGCATGATTCCAGGGTTTTCATAACGGTACCCTTTCAGACTCCTTTTGCAAGAACACTCGTTGATAACGATGATAGACTGGGGGGACAAGTTGCAGGGCTTCTTCTGTTGTTGAGGTCCTTTGCTGTTCTCTCCCTCGACTCCTTTCCTCAGCATGTCCTACTTCCAGTACCTCCTGCTCATGCCTGGTCCGATTGCCCCGATTGTAGTTGCAGGTTTCTGGGCACTCGGCAAACTGAATCCACCCAGTCCTCCAATCAATCTGGGGATTATGTTCCCGGAGCCATGGGTACCCTAGGATTATGTCATTACTCCCAATGTTGGATATGTACGCCCGGAGTAGCTCTCAATGCCCATTTACATTGCAATAGACCTCTACTTTTTCCATAATGCATCCTCCTGCATTTTCTGATCCATCCACGTTATGCACAATAATGGTCCTATTGGCGGTTAGCGTTGGAATGCGGTTCTTTCATACGAAGTTGCTATTGACGAGTGTTAGATTTGCCCCACTATTGATCAAGGCTTCAGCATTGACATATTGTCTGTCATGGGAGGGTTTCACCTGTATTGTTAGTTTTATTTCTTTTCCTTTATGGATTACCCTCGTGTACATCTTTGGTTCTTCTGGGATTTCGGTGGATTTAGGGGAATTAAGCACAGGTTTAGTATCTCAGTCCCTGCCGGGCTCATCAAGAGGCCCCCCTAGACCGGCTATGTTAGATACTAAGGCCGTTAGCATAGTCACGAGTTTAGTTAGTTCCACCAAGAAATGATTATCAGCCCATGAGATACCCAGATCGTCTCCTAGGCTCTGCCTTTTCCCTTCAACTCTTTTCTGGTGAAACAACCCTTAGGCGGGGCTGCTTAGTGAGCTGTGTGACAGCGGGGGAGTGACAAGTGACGGGAGCTAGAGGGACCCTGATCGTCGACTGAGGACTAAGGGGAAAACCCAGAATAACTCGAATGAGGTTCTGGGGCTTAATTGCGGCCCTATATATAGGTTACAGCGCTATTTGTACGTATTGTGCCGTAATACTACATTAAGGTACTTTAGGG
>JBBPTI010000542.1:0-13006 GCA_038093995.1 Tylopilus aff. callainus
TAAGAGAGCAAAGGTGCTGAATCCGACGATACGAAAAGGACCGAATCTCATGCCCAACAGGTATGAAGTAAACGTCGTGTGAAGTGACATTTCACGTTGAAGCTGGGCACTTCGGAGCAACACACAAATCACTCTACCATCTCGTACGATACACGGCAGTCCGCATATTTATGTAGGACTTGAATGGTAGAACGAACTCAACGGTCCCTACTACATATACTGTACTATTACGATCGATTCGACACCACGTGTGACGCGTGACACCTAAGACCTCTTTCGACTTTCGACCGACACCCGGTGTGACTTGTGACCTCCACTTTAATTTCGACAGGACCTTACATAGTTCAACAGGTACCTAAACTGGATGAGTGACACCAAGTCTGAGAATAGCACTATTAGTTTCATTAGCAGGTCTCATGCCAGAGTGAAAGTGACCAGCTAGTGGGGTGTTACCTGTTATGGTGTGCTTGCTGAAAATAGAGCTCTGATTGAACACCCTTCACCCTGTTGAATAGCCATCTTGTCCAACAATGCCCAAGAGTGTTTGCCCAAAGAAGCAAAATTCCTTAGATACAAGTCTCCTTTCACATTCACCTTCCTCCCTCCCTGGTCCTTCTCTTCCCAGCAATTGAAACAACCCTTAGTAAGGGCAGTGAGCAGTGAGGTGAAGTGAACAGGAACAATGATAACAAGAGCTAGTGGGGGCCCAGGCATTGACTGAGGACTAAGGGGAAACCCAAGATAACTCAAATGAGGATCCTGGGGCTGAATTGCCAGCCTTATATACATGTACAGGATTTGTACATATTTGTATGATATTACTACATTGGTCATGACTTTAGGGTACACATGGGAGTGAGGGACTTACACCACTGGCCAGGAATGAGTCATGGAGTGTCATGGCACTGCCTTGTACAGCTGGGCACCAATGATGAGCAATTGTGCCATACTGGTGCAATATAAGGTGATGATGACATCATATGGCCATATGGCTGTGCAAGGGGCTGAACTGATGACTAAGGTAAACACAGCTTGGTGCAGCCATTGTGTGGCATGTGAATGCTGTTAGCCAGTGTCTTAGATGGGAAGGTGGTACATATAGACAAGGAAACTGGGATGGGAGGAGCAGAAAAGCCAGTAGTCAGGCTAGGGGTGGAGGCAAAAAAGGAAGGTGAGTGAGTGGGTTGTAATAGCAATCAAGTCAAGGCTTTGCTTATCTGCTGGGACAATGATTTTGCCCATTTGTCATATTCATTCTGGAACTCCTATAGCAAATCCTGGAAACTCTGGCACAATTCTGAAGTCTGCATCATTTAAACTACTTTCCCATGTGATACACCCTTACCCCATCCTGCATGCCACCCAAACCATAATTTGTGCCATATTGGGTTATGCACAGCTTTGACTAGGTAACTTGCAGGTGATTAGATTCTGGGATTCACATCTCCAAACTGTGCACCCAGCATTGCCTCCACCTCATTTTCATTTGTCCTAGTTCTGTTATTCATAACTCTACATTCCTTAGTGTATTGCCCTCCAGCATAGTTTCACCTCCATATTCTATCTTGATTACTGATCACTGTGTTTCTCTGTATTGCATTCATAATCACCTCTATTCCTTATTCCAAATTCTGCTATGTACTTTAGTATATAAACTCTATGAATTCCAAGTTGTACTTTAGTACAAATATTAACACAAGGTCTCCCTCCTGTGTTTAAGTCCCTTATCTCCCCTACCTCTGCCTTTCCTCTTAATGTGAAACAACCTTGGGCACTTAAGTACCTTGGGCTGCATAGTGGAAGTGTAGGAAAAGTGTAGACATAATTGAACTCCTAGTAGAGTGGGTGCCTTGTGAGGGAAGACCCAAGAAGAATCGATTGGAGTTCTGACAAATTACATGGGGGTTTATATACTACTAGCTACCTAAGTTGGAACTCCATCTGAAATGTGTTAGGGCAGGCCAGGATACTAAGTATGGAAATGCAAGATGAAAACTGGCCTGGTTCATGCAAGCAGGGTAGTGGCAAGGGGTTTCAGCTATTGGCATGGGATAGGGTGATGTGAGATGATGCAATAGCAGGAGTTCTGCAATTGGAGGGAAAAAAAAATAAAGGAATCATATGATATGCAGGAGTAATGCCATTGGCATGGGGCTGGAGTGTGTGGGTATGGTGAGTGATGGCACCATCCACAGTTGCTGTGTCATCAGCTGCTTAGGTAAGAGGGGCTTTACACTACCTTGGTCAGGTGCCCTCATGCTATAAGCTACTGCTGTGGTGTGGGAGCAAGGGTGGGTGTTACTGAGTCATGGCTCAAGGGGTCATGGGTACCTATACCTAAAGAAGGAAATGTAGGAAGAAGGAATCAGGAGTGTAGGGAGTGTAGGGAGTGTAGTGAGTGGAAAGCGAAGCATAACACATCTCCCTCCTTAAAGTCCAGATTCCAGATGGACCCAAGGGAAGAGTGTGCAGATGTCAAGGGAGGAGACTGAGTGAGGGGTGGATGAGTGGGTGTGGTGAAACACAGCGATGGCATCAGGGGTATGGATGAGGTTGGAGTAAGGTTTCCAGGTGTGTTCTGAGGCATCATAGCCTTTTCAGTGGACCAGGTACTGGAGTCTGTGATTGTGGGGATGAGAGTTGATGATGTAATTCATCTCATATTCACCATCAGTGTCAAAAGGTAAAATAACCAGGGTGGAGAATGTGGGAATATGCTGTCCTGGAAGAGGGGCGAGATATAGTTTGATGTGTGATACATTGATGACAGGGTAGGTATGGAAGGAGGCTGGAAGCTGGAGGCATATGGCATTTGGGCCCACAGGATCAAGAACAGAGAACAGGCCAAGCCATTGGTTGAGGAGTTTAGCAGGGTATAGAGTGCGGAGATGTTTAGAAGAGAGCCAAACCTTATCCCCTGCCTTGTAGATGGGGGCTTTAGAGCAGTGGGCATCAGCAAAGCATTTCATATGCTGCTGCATCTCATGGAGTTGTGTATGAGCATCGGCAAGGTGAAAGGCATACTGGTTAGCTAGGTTATTGGCAGTGGGAGAGTGCATGACAGTTGATTCAATGCCAATAACTGGGGAGTAGGTGTGGGTGAGTTGGAGTGGGGACTTGCTGGTTGCAAAAGAGATTCAGTTGTTAATGGTAAACTGGGCCATGGGGAGCCACTCAGACCAGTCTTCCAGGTGGTCAGTGCAGTATAGACAAAGGTACTGCCCGACTTCTCTGTTCATGTGTTTGGTCTGTCCATCAGTCTGGGGGTGGTATGCTGTGGAGAGCCTTTGCTCAATGTGGAGCTGTCAACAAAGGTTGGTCATTAGCTTCAAGGTGAACTGTGGGCCTTGGATTGAGACAATGCTATGGGGGAGCCCATGATGCTTCCAAACATAATGCAAGTAGATGTGGCAAGGTTGACAAAGGTGCAGGTGGTATCACAAGGTACGAGCTCAACAGCCTTGGAAAAGCAGTTGACTACTGTTAGTATGGTGGTGTAGGAGTTGGACTCTGGGAGTCTGGTGATGAAGTTGATGGAGATGTCTTGCCAGGGTCCTGCTGGAATTGGTAGTGGTTGAAGTTTTCTGGCTGGGGGCTGATTGCTGGGCTTGACTTGAGCACAGTGGGTGCAATGCTTGACATACTCCTGAACATCCTTCACCATAGTTGGCCAGTCATAGTTTCTTCATAATTGCTCCAGGGTTCATTCTACTCTGGGGTGACCCACAAGGGGCACATCATGATGCTGTTGAAGCACTCAAGGTTGGCAGGCTGGTGATACAAACACTTTTCCTTGTTTCATGTGATAGCCATCGGAGATGATATACCCCAATGCTTCCAGATGGGCCTGGACTGGTGCTGGGAGCTTGATTGTTTCATGGGAAATGTTGTCTGTTAGGGCATTACTGCTAGGATGCAAGATGACCAGTGTCAAAGTGTTCTTTGTCTCTTGTACTCTGATGGTCTCTGGGAGAACTACCAGCACATGTTGGTTGTCATCTTTGTTGCCTACCACTAGATCTTCCCTTCTGCTCAGGGTGTTGGCCTTCCCCATCATTGAGCTGGGCTTGTGAAACTGTTATGCTTTGTGCCTCCAGCACTACACTTTCGCTCCCTTATTTCCTACATTCCCTTCTTTAGGTACAGACTCCCATGCCCCAGTGATGTGACTTGGTAGAATCTGCCCTTGCTCCCATGCCACAGCTGGCCAAGCTTACAGCATAAGGGCACCTAACCAAGGTAGTGCCAAGCCCCTTTTACCTAAGCAGCTGACACCATAGTGACTGTGGATGTTGCCATCGCACACCATACTCACACACTCCTGTCTCACACCAATGGTGTTTCTCCTATATATTGTACAATTCTCTTATTTCCTTTTTCCTCCAATTGCAGAACTCCCACTATTGCACCATTGCTCATCATCCTATCCCACACCTATAGCAATAGTCACTCAGCATTACCCCACTTGCACAGACCAGGCCAGTTTTCATCTTGCATTTCCATACTTAGTAACCTGGCTGGCCCTCACACTATTCAGACGGAGTTCTAATCTAGGTAGCTAGTAGTATATAAACCCCTATGTAACTCATCAGAACTCCAATTGATTCTTCTTGGGTCTTCCCTCACAAGGCACCCACTCTACTAGGAGTTCAATTGATACCACTACCTTTCTATTACCACTTCTGCTACACAGCCAAAGGTACTTAGTGCCTGAGGTTGTTTCATTAAGAATTGATTGCTGCTTCACTGTCATTGCTCTTCAATCTCCCCAAAGCACCCTACCACCTCTCTTCAGAACACAGGACCCTCACAGCAGTGAGCAGTATTGTACTGATATTCAGCCTTTCTAACATTAAAGGACACTAGTAAACACTAATCATGCCCAGTTGGCCCCTGCTTTACTCATGGCTGAGCCAGAAGTCGGACAGCATCTAGTAGTTGCCCCTCACTCACAGCATTCCATCAACCTCAACCTTCTCACCTCTGTCACTTTACACCTTGAAGCTAACACAGCTGCTGAACTAGAAAGGGAACAGTAGGACTTTCAGAAGAAGTTTGACACCTGCATTGCTGAGTGGAGTGTGAGGAGTACTTGGGCTTTATTAGCTACACCTGATCTTGTTTATCCCCCACTGCCCTTCACTGACATCAATCCCAATGACTTTATTCTGCCTACACCACCTCCTCTCTCACCTGCTACCCTTTGTTGCCTCATAGCTAAGGCAGAAGAACATCAACACCAGTGTGCCACCTACACTACCTTCATTGAGGCACAACTTGCTTGCCCCCTCTCATATTCCCCAGACTATCATGCCTATGATAGACCCTATCCTCTTCACTGCCCACAATGCCTATTCCACCTGAACAAGCATGCCACTTCAAGTATCGTTTGCACAGAAGATACTCCCAGCTGCCTTCACCCCTGAAATAGCTTGCAGCAACCTGCCAAGTTTCTTTAACTCTTTTATTTCTTACTTGTTACTCACTTCTTGTTCTCCTCCTCATACCTATGGATGTTCTCCATTTACTTCTACTACTCCCTGTTCATTTCTTGTTTTATCAGTTTCTTATTGTTTGTTGTTCTTACTTACTTCATTGTTTGCACAGTTCAGATGAACTGTAACACCCTTGTTCTTTTCATCTGCATACCTTATGGTGAGTACTCTATAGGTGCTACCTCCACTACTGCATTATGTGGAGAAACTTTCAGATATGAAATAAACCAAACCAGCTGGCCAGACACATAGCCTATTGCCTGGTAGTTATCTCTTTGCAATTGAAACAGCTCATGGTTTAGCTATAGGGGGATTGTTACGACCTTGCTTATGCCCTGCTTATTTTCGCCCTTTTTTCAGCTCCCCCCCTATTTTGGCTTTGTGTCATATCCTGCATTCCGCTAAGTCTACCTCCGTCACTTCTGGTTTCACGTCCATCGATCTCCAGACTTATTTCTCTATTTGTACTACCTTGTATATCCGGACCTTGACTCATCTCTGTTTATGATTCATTGTTATTAAACTTTCGCTTAGTACTTAGAGTTTAGCCTATACTTCGCACAGCCCCAGCACTTGCACCTTTAGTGCACTGCTCTGGACTTCGGCTCATTTCTACCTCCGTCTCACTCATCTTTGTTCTCCATATATAAACTCGTAGATACTTTGTTGTGACCCTCAGTTTGAATATCGAATCAGTTCTCTCCTCTTGAGTCTGACAGCTCAACCTCCCTTCTCCCTCTCTCACCAATGAGGCTAGGAGCTCGGCAAGGATGTGACACATAAGTCTTGCATCGAAGCCTCACACCTCTGACCTCTGCTCCGACATCCGCTGTACCACCGGTACACCTCTGTACACTCTCGCGCAATCTCCGACCCTCTGACCATCTCTGCTGCTTGGACTTGAGCTGGAGAATCACAAACCTAACACTCTGGTACTTGCAACTTGCTTACCAACAGCACTCACATGCCACACAATGGCTGTGCCAAGCTGTGTCTACCTTGGTAAGCAAGTCCAGACCCTTGCACAGCCCCATGACATCATCATCATGCCATATTGCACCACAATGACGCGATCTCGCATTATTGGTGCCTGGGCTGTGCAAGGCAGTGCAGTGACTCTCTATGACTCATCTTCAGCCAGTAGCATAAGCCCCACACTCCCATGTCTACCCTAAAGTACCTGTATGTAGTAATAGGACATCAATATGTACAAACAACTTGTAACTGTATATAAGGCTGGCAATTCAGTCCCAAGATCCTCATTCGAGTTATCTTGGGTTTTCCCCTTAGTCCTCAGTTGATGCCTGGGTACCTGCTAGCTCTAGTCGCCCCCTCTACTAGCTGTCGTACAGCTCACTACTCAGCCCCACCTAAGGGTTGTTTCATTATAACTTGAATCATCTTTGCTTTGCTGTTACCACTGCCACCCTGAAGCCCGTTATCAGTAGTGAGCTCAGCAGGGTCATTGGCCATCATTACTGACAGCCCCCTGCCCCAGTGAACTCAGCCCAGATCTCAGTACCATGTCCTGAGTATGCGCTTGACATCGCTGCCCTCACCACCAGTGCTTGCCTCTTTGTAGAGGAGCACCCCCATTTATTTGCTCAAGTTTTTGACCCTGCCTCTGCCACTGCACAGAGAGAAAGGAGGTTAGCAGGGGAGTACAGAGAGATAAAGAAAGAGGAGGAGGAGGACTTAGTATTACCACCCTCGCCCTCTCCCACCATAAAGCATGAGTTGACCCTGCTTGAGTCCGTCGACCCCAATGACCTCAAGGGGCCTTACCAAGACCCCACATCGCCCAATACCCGCCACCACCTCGATGAAGAGTACTGTTGTTGGCAAGAGAACTGCGCCCAGTTCCTAGTAGAAGAAGCCCGCCTTGCATGCCGTGAGAGAATCGCCACAGCTAGAGCTGCCCACTGCACTGCTGCCGCCACCCTTGTCCGACCTAATAATGGTCAGGGACGCCTTTGCCCTTGCACATCTTTGCGCTGCCCTCACTATCTTTAGTTCTCTCCTAGTAGCCCCTGCTACTATCACTATACCACTTCTTGTACATGCCTATCTGCATTTGCTGACAGGCATTTTCCTCCTCCACACCCCCTCTCTATGATAGTGCAGCTCCTGCTGCTTATTTCTACTTTCCTCATCGTCTTCTTTTCTTGCCTACTTACCTTTTTCTTCCTTTGCCTTCTCTCCCTTGTCATGCTTCAACTTACACCCATCCAAGTGCAGCTTGCCATCAGAGAAGGAGTCTACTCCATCACCCTCAGCTTTGAGAGACAAGCCATCCACGCTGAAGAAGAGCAGCTACAGCAGAATTATGGCTGGTAGTTATTGAATAAAAACCTCTTTTTCTTCGAGAATCTGAGTGACAACTATAGGACAACTGTTTACATGACTCCGACGGAAGGAGGACAAACAGAAACGACCGAGACCGATCAGCCGACCACAGATTGCCAGAGTTAGATTGACCCCATATAAGGCAACAAGGCACCCAGCCATAATCAAAGAGTACTAAAGAAGAACCTGGGTGATCCAAGACGGAAAGAGAGTCCAGATCCCTAAGACACACATAGCCCGACACTATGTCACAGTCCACACTCCAAATCCTTGCCGACCTGAATCTCACATTGGAGGACAAGATTGCTGCCGTTGCGCTAGAGTTCACTATGCTAACCAAACAGAACCAGCAACTCTACAATGGATGCATTGAGGAACAGAAGAAGACTGCCACCCTGTTAAAATATGTAGCTGCCCTTGAGCAAACGGTAAACAATTTAAACAGCGCTGCCACTGCTGGAGGGAAGGCCTCACATAAAGTTGAAGTTTTCACAGACCCTGGAGACTATGAGGGTTTGGTGGCCAAATTCAAAGAGTGGTGGGCCAAGATTAAAGCATGGCTCCACACAAACCGGTCCACCATCTTGCCCAAAAGTTACAAAGCAGTGACAGTGGTCCTATCACGACTCAAAGGACCAAAGGCCAGGCCCTTCACCCAAACCTGGCTCTGATGAGGACAGATGTACACCTGGGATGAACTCGTCCAGGAAATGGAGAGTCTCTTCTGCTCCATAAATCAGAAGGATTGGGCTGTTGCCCAGCTTGAACAGCTCCGCCAAGGTGGTCTTCAGACCGATGACTTCCTGGTTCAATGGGAGGCCTTGTACCAGATGGCCGGTATCGATGACAGCCACGCAATTTGGCTACTCAAAAGGAATACTACCTGGCACATCATCATGCAGATCTTCAAGGAAGGAGCCTGAAAGTCCACCCCCATGGACTACCTACAGAATATCCGAGACGTAGGATGTGCCATGAAGGCTCTCACATTCATAAGGGGAAGGCCCCTGACCTATCAATCTCGTGGAGATTGAATGGAGGTAGACTGGTTCGAAGAGGCAGACAAAGAAGCTGTTTTTGCCATAAAAGGAAGCACCAGCAAGTGCTTCAATTGCAAAGGTGCCAGACATATGGCCTGTGACTGCAAGAAGCCGAAGAACCAATGTGCTGAGTGTTATTTTCATGGAGGAGGACATTGGTTCAGTTGCAGAAAAAGAAGAGCATGCCAAATTACCTTGGCTGAAGACAAAGTCAAGGTCACCGCAATCGAAGAAGAGGATTTTCCCAACACTGGAAAAGAGCAGAAGGGAAAAGGCAGAGCCTAGGAGATGATCTGGGTGTCTTACAGGCTAATGAACACTTCTTGGTGGAGCTAACTAAACTCGTGAATGTGCTAACAGCTTTAGTATCTAACATAACTGGTCTAGGGGGGTCTCCTGGTGAGCCCAGCAGGGACCGAGATACTAAACCTGTGCTTGATTCCCCTACCACCACCAAAATCCCAGAAGAACCCAAGATGTACATGAGGGTAATCCACAAAGGAAAGGAAATAAAACTGATGATACAGGTGAAACCCTCCTGCAAAAAACGATATGTCAACGCCGAAGCCCTAATCGATAGCGGGGCAAATCTAACACTCATTAATGGCAGTTTTGTATGAGTAAATCACATTCCAATGCTCACTGCTGGCAGGACCATCATCATGTACAATGCAGATGGATCTGAAAATGTGGGGGGACATATCATGGAAGAAGTGAAAGTTTACTGCATTATAAATGGACATCGGGAACTGCTCTGAGCATATGTATCCAATATCGGAAGTAATGACGTAATCCTAGGGTATCTGTGGCTCTGAGAGCATAACCCTCAGATTAACTGGAGGACTGGGCACATCCAGTTCGCTGAATGCCCAGAGACTTGCAACTATGACTGGAATAATTGAGCTGGACACAAACAAGAGGTGATGGAAATAGGGCATGCCGAAGAAAGGAGTCAAGGAAGAGAGCAACAGAGGACATCAATGGCAGGAGACATCTCCCAACTCGTCCTGCTGGTTTATCAATGCTATCAACGAGTGTTCTCACAAAAGGAATCGGAAAGGTTACCGGTATGAAAACCCTGGGACCATGCGATAGAACTAAAGGAGACCTTTTGGCCAAAGAAAGAACAGATCATTCCCCTAAGTCTGAACGAGCAAAAAGAAGTTGAGGACTTTGTAGAAGACCAGCTGTGGAAAGGCTATATCCACCCATCAAAGTCTGAACAAACCTCCCTGGTCTTCTTTGTCCTGAAAAAGGACAGACAAAAACGAATGGTACAGGACTACCGCTATCTGAATGAGCACACTGTCCGCAACAACTACCTGCTCCCCCTCATTTCCCAACTCGTAGATAAACTAAAGGGAGCCAAAATGTTCACCAAGATGGATCTCTGATGGGGGTATAATAATGTACGGATCAAAGAAGGAGACGAATGGAAGGCAGCCTTCGTATGCCACAAGGGTGCCTACGAACCAACTGTAATGTTCTTCGGGCTGTGTAACTCGCCCGCTACCTTCCAAACGATGATGAATGAGCTCTTTGCTGACATGCCTGAGGTGATAGTCTACATTGATGACCTGCTAATCTTCTCCCAGGATGAGAATCAGCCGGAACACAAAAAAAAGGTGGCAGAAGTATTGGAGAGGTTAGAAAAGAATGACCTGTTCGTGAAGCCAGAAAAGTGCTCCTTCTCCACCACCAGCATGGAGTTCCTCAGGATGATAGTCACCCCTTCTGGAATTAAAATGGACCCAGAAAAGGTGAAAGCCATAACAGAGTGGCCATCGCCAACGACCTTGCGACAAATACGGGCATTCCTGGGGCTCGCAAACTTCTACCGACGCTTTATCAGGGACTATGCTCAGATTGCTCGCCCCCTCCATGATCTAACCAAGAAGGACATCACCTTTGAGTGGATGAAGGAGTGTGAAGCAGCCTTCAACGAGCTCAAGCAACACTTCACCACCACTCCCATCCTCACCTATCCCAACAATGACTGCTGATACCATCTCGAAAGTGATGCTAGCAACTGCGCTGTTGAAGTAGTACTGTCCGTACAAAAGGAAGACTGATGGCATCCCGTAGCATTCTCATCCCACTCCATGACCCCCGAGCAACGGAACTATCCAATTGCCGATAAGGAAATGCTCAGTGTGGTATCCACACTAGAAAGTTGGAGGCACTACCTGGAAGGAACTAGGCATCAATTTGAGATATGGAATGACCATCAGAATCTCACCTGGTTCATGACATGACAGGACCTCAATCGCCGACAGGCCCGATGGGCCCAGTATTTGTCCCGATTCAACTTCAAATGGTGTCACAAGGCAGGAACACTGATGACAAAAGCAGATGCACTATCGCAACAGTCGGACCTGACAAGCAAGGGAGAAGAAGATAATAGGGAGGTGTTGGTAATCCCCCCTGAATGAATTCAGAAGGTAGCAGAGGATCGAGAAGTGCTAGACATGGTGACCCCAGGGGAAGAGCTTGCCGACGAAATCTTCCATGGAACTATCTGACTTCCAGGGTTGACCCTCAAGAAGTTAATGGCATAGGGGTACAAAATCCAGGATCGGCTCCTCCAAAGGGACAGCCAGGTCTACATACCCCCAGACTTACAGACCCGTCTGATCACATTACACCATGATCATGAAGTCAGTGGACACCCCAGGGTTCTCAAGACCCTCGAACTTCTTGCCTGGAATTATAGCTGGCCCACCATGAGAAAGGATGTGGAAAGGTACGTGCAGGGCTGCACCTGGTGTGCTAGAGTGAAGTCCAGAAACCAGCTGCCAAAAGGGGAACTCCAACCCCTATCCATTCCAGATGGTCCCTGGGAGGACATCTCTGCAGACTTTATCACAGATCTTCCCCTAGCCGGAGGGCACGATGCAATCCTTACTGTAGTGGACCATTTCTCAAAGGAAGTCAAACTCATCCCCTGCTCCAAGTCCTGCTCGGCCGCCAGGCTAGCAGACTTATATCTAAACCACATGTGGAAGCATCATGGCTTACCAAAGTCCATCATGTCTGACTGAGGGCCCCAATTTGCTGCATCCCTAATGATGTCGCTGTGTGAGCAGCTTGGTATCTCGTTGAAGAAGTCCACTGCCCATCACCCACAGACAGATGGGCAGACTGAATGCATGAATAGAGAAGTAGGGACATACCTCCGTATGTATTGCGCTGAATGACAGGATGACTGGGTGCACTGGCTGCCCCTGGCCCAATTCTCCCTCAATGCGAAGCAGTCCACTGCTTCTAAACTCTCCCCTTTTCAGGTCACTCGCACATACCAACCCTGAATGGGGGTGGAGCCCCATGATTCGAAATCGCCTGCTGTGACCACACTTGCTCGTGACTATCAGACCATCCTTCAACAGACAAAGGAGCACCTTTCCAAGGCCTGAGACTGAATGGCAATCACTGGGAATGCACTGTAAAGAAGACAAGGACTCTGGGGTGGACTTGGGTAGAAATCCTAGAAGTCCTAGGGGTTGTCAGTGTGTATGGGGAGCAATAGGCTCGCCCCTAAGGGACTCTGGAGCACAGGGAGTGGATCAGGGAAGTCCTCGAGTAGTCGACCAGCAAGAAGCACAAGTCCGATAGTCTTGTAGAGCGTTAGCAGTCAGGGGTGGTGATGGGAGATGAGATGGTTGTAAATGGTGAGCAGTCGTGGTGCGGTGAACAGTCAGTGAATGGTAAACGGTGTGGTAAGAGCTAAAACAGGAGCTGCATTCCAAGTTCCTATGACATTGCTTTATAGTCTGGGAATGCCTGAGACTTAGGTACGACTGTAGGAACCTGAGTTTAAAGAAGAAACAAGAATAAACTAGTTGAGAGAACATGAAATGAAATAAAACCGACGGTCTTCCGGACTTATTGACAGACTTGCATCCGGTCGACCGGTCCTACTGTACAAGATAAGAAGGGGGGTGTGAAGGTAGAAACAAAAGGGGCACAGAGACTGTATGAAAGGATGTGAGATGTAGGGATACCACTGTAGAGACGTACCACTCTCTACATCCGTGGGGGACTTAGCGACTGACTGTCCCCAGTCAGGTCACGTGATATGCATTGGTGTGGGGTTTGAAACAGTGGGCATGTCACGACTACAAGTCT
>JBBPTI010000543.1:0-12993 GCA_038093995.1 Tylopilus aff. callainus
GTTGAAAACGGTGTCGGTGACAGTGACGGTGATTCGTGAGCCAAAAGGAAGCTGTTATTCCCATTCTGTACAACAGCATTATAGTCCGAGTATGCTCAGACTCTAACGACATCTAGGTAACACTAACCGACGGCAAGAGACTAAATACGGGTATTGAAACACTATATCAAACTGTCAAGATGAATCAAAAAAAAAGAGGACCGCCCTGTAGACGGTGTGACATCTATACTGAGTCCATCACACGTGATTGGGCCCGGTCTAAGTAGGCTTGAAAGGAAAATAAAGTCCCTGCTGTCCGCGGATGGCACGTTGCAAGGAAGGACGGTGGGTGCGAATAAAGGGGTAAAGTGATCGATAGATAAGATAAAGGGAAACATACAAGGGTGGAAGGAGAGACCGCGGTAGTCCGATATAGTCCGAGGCCTCATCGACCCGGACTGTGCTGCGGACTGCGGTGAGCACAGACAGAGTACTGAGGACATAGTGGGGAAGGTGATAAGGTGGTAGGGGGCGGTATAACTGCGACAGAAGGGGTCTTACGCCTACAGAGACAGGCTGGTCTCTACAGCGTATATATCTTCTTCAGTGTTCTCCCGTGCTAACCCTCGACTGCTAATCCTCGCAGGGGCCTTCCTTTCGTACCCCCTGATGAAGCTGAGTGCTTCCATTGCGCATCCGGTCTTCCTAATGTTGTCCAGATAGAGCGCCGGCTTGTCCTGGCGCTTGCCTTCTTTGAAGATCTGCAATATAATGTGGCGGGCCGTATTCTGTTCCAAGAGGCGGACCGCATGTGTATCATCAATTTGGGCTTGCTGGTAGAGAGCTTCCCAGCGGACTAAAAAGTCGTCGGTCCGCATGTTCTGCTGCTTGAACTCCTCCAGCTGGTGACATGCCCAGTCTTTCTGATTTGCTGCGTGGAATAGGCCTTCAATCTCAGCCTCGCAGTCTGTCCATTTATAGGCGTTGCCCCAGGATAGGCGTGTTTGCGCAAAAGGGCCGGCTTTAGGTCCGTGAAGCCAGGAAAGTACTGCCACAACCGCTTCATAGCTTCCAGCGGGGGCGACATGCGCGTTGATCTGGAGCCATGCTTTCATCTTGGCCCACCATTCTTCAAATTTGGCAATCGTGCTGTCATATTCGCTGGGGTCGGCGAAGAGTTCAACTTTCTTCGAAGTACCTGGAGGGCCCACTGCAGCGATCTGACCCTGAAGTGTCGCGACTGTGGTTTGTCCGGTGGTCACCAGCTGCTCGAGACGGATAATCTCGTTGTTGGATGCGTGCAGCGATTGAGCGAGCTGGATATTCTGAGTGGTGACGGTGGTGAACTCAGCTGCAATGGCAGCGAGTTTGTCCGGTAGTGGAATAGTGGGGTCTGCGATGGTATCAAGGAGTACCTGCAACATATTGGAAGCGTACTTCTTTCTTGATTACTGGCGCCTTGTGTTTCTTATACCAGCTGTGGCTGGGCCTTTCAAATGGCAGGGGCGCTAGAGGTCTCGCGTGGACTACAGTCTTCTGATCTCGATAGTCTCCAGGACGCGGCCTATTGAGGATCCTGATTACTCTTCCTTCAGGATGCGTTCGGTGTTCTCTCGGCTTGCTGAGTAATCCCCCTATAGCTAAAGCCTGGAACGATTCTTCAAATTAATCTGTGAACAAAAACTCTACCAGTCGTCCTGGGGTGCTGGCTCTGCCCAGTTGGTAGGTATGGTCTCGTAGCAGAGGTTGCGACCTCGTACGCCTGTGGGTGTGGAAAGGATAAGGGAGTATTCGCCTGTGGATGCCTGAACAGAAATCAAAAGGGTATTGCGATCAAACTGAACGCAGGTGAGAATGGTGCGAAGCGGAAGGGGTGGCGAAGGCGATCCGGCCTACAGCAGGCGCGGTAGTCTGGCGAAGGGGGGAGTGGTGCGGCGAGTTCTGCCTCTATGCGAGCGCAGTACTCCTGGTAGCGGTGGGTCTGTTCTTCGGCTTCGGCGATGAGCCGGCGAAGAGTTGAAGGTGAGGGAATAGGTGGCGTGGGCCGAACAAAGTCGTTCGGGTCGATGTCAGCACTTGGGGATGGGGGATAGACAAGTGTGGGCATATCTGAAGCCCTGGACCTCGCAGCGAAATCTGCTATTGCCTGGTCAATCTCTTTCCACAGCTCTCTCTGATCTCTCTCAGCAGCAGCAGCAGCGTCGGCTTCGAAGCGGGAAGTGATGGTGGCGAGAAGGTCGAGGTTGATGGGGCGAACTGGGCGAGGGGCGACTACTAGACAGTGTCCGCCTGTTGTGTTGCCAACAACAACAGCAGGGGCCGACTTGGCACGTGTACCGTTCACTAGTGTCCTTCCACATCAATAAGGGGGACGCGGGCTCTGCTCTGCTTACTGATAGCGAAAAGGTTGGTGATGGATGGGTGTTCGGGGCGGTCGGATGGGCGACAGCGGCGAACGGGAGAATCAATTCTTAATGAAATGACCTCGGGCACAAAGGCAAGGAGGCGTTGAGTGGAACGAGCAAGACGATGTCCCGGGTGCTAGGCACAAGGGGACTAGTAGTGAAGTGAAGCGAAACAGAAAGGTGGATCAAACTCCTTATAAGCGGGTGCCTTGTGAGGGAAGACCCAAGAAGAATTGACTGGGGCTCCAACTACTTACAGGTGGTCTTATATACTACTACAGAGCGGAGTCCAATCGGAGCTCAAAGTAAGTAAGGGCAGGCATGATTACTATATAAGGAAATGCGAGATGAAAACTGGCCTGGTCCATGCGAGCAGGGCGGTGCTGCGGGCTAAACGCTACTGGAGTGGGAAAGGGTGGCAAGCGATGGCGCCATCGCGAGGTTAATGCCATTGGAGTGGGAACGGAAGGCGTACTTATGGTGCAATAGCGGGAATATCGCCATTGGTGTGGGAGCGAGTGGCGTGCTATGGCGTGCGATGCGCGAGTATTGCTATAGGCATGAGACCAGATGGCGACGGATGGCGCCATTGCAACTGTGGATTACCTGAGTACTGCGGCACGGCATCAATAGCCGGGTAACTGGGGCTTTACTCTACCATGGTCCGGTGCCCGGATGCTGCAGCTATTGTGCTTACTGGTGTGGGAACAGGACTCGGGGAGGGCCGAGTCGTGGCGCTGTGGCGTGGGTCAAAGAGGCTAAAGAAGGGAATGTAGGAAGGGATGGAACATAGCGTAGCCGTGAGCGTAACAGGTGGGCACAGTGGAAGGCAGCAAGGGCGTCCGGGGAGTTAGTAAGATTAGACCGGGGTTCCCAAGTGCACTCAGAGATATCATACCCCTTCCAATGGACCAAATACTGAAGGCTGCAGCCAGCCAAGCAGGAGTCGACAATATACTTGACCTCGTATTCAAGGGTAGCGGGATCAGCAGCCAGGGAAGAGGGATTGGGGTGAGGAGGGTGCTGACCGGGGAGCAGGGCTATAAATGGTTTAACCCATGAGATGTTGAGGACAGGGTGAATATGGTAAGAGACGGGGAGGTCGAGGCAGACTGCGTTTTGGCTGATGAGACCGATGATGGGGAACGGCCCGATCCAGTGATCAGTGAGTTTAGGGGATCCTGGAATAGAGAGGTGTTTGGTGGATAACCAAACCTTATCCCCAATAGAGTAGGAGGGGGCCAGAGAATGCTTACTGGCTGCTGCTCGCTTCATTGTATCTTGCGAGGCATGGAGGCATTCTCGGGCTTCTGCCAGGTGATCAGCATACTGGTTGGCGAGGTTATCGGCTGTGGGAGACTGGGTGACAGTGGGTTCTATTCCAAGAACTGGGATATATGTGTGTGTGAGCTGGAAGGGGGATTTACCAGAGGCGAACGACACCCTAGAGTTGATGGTAAACTGCGCAAGTGGGAGCCAATCGCTCCAGGAGTCCAGGTGGTCAGCGCAGTAGGTTTGGAGGTATTGTCCTACCTCCCGGTTCATTCATTCGGTCTGTCCATCGGTCTGTGGATGGTATGTGGTGGATAGCCGCTGGTTGATTTGGAGTTGGTGGCAGAGATCTGTCATGAGGTGCGAAGCAAACTGGGGACCCCAATCCGAGATGATGGATTTCAGGAGGCCATGGTGTTTCCAGATATGGTGCAGGTAGATATCAGCTAGGTCGAGGGAGGTGCAGGTGGAGTTGCAGGGGACGAGTTTGGCCACTTTGGAGAAGCGGTCCACAACAGTTAGTATGGCGGTGTACGAGTTGGAGAGAGGGAGTCCAGTGATGAAGTCTACTGAGATATCTTGCCAGGGCCCCGATGGAATGGGTAATGGCTGGAGGGGCCCAGCGGGTGGCTTATTTGAGGGCTTCACTTGAGTGCACCTCGGACATCTTTTCACGCAGTCGGCGGCATTGATTGCTAGGGAGGCCCAATCGTAGTGCCGCCATAATAACTCCACAGTTCGTGCAACCCTGGGATGGCCAGCCATTGGCGCATTGTGATGTAGGCGGAGTACTTCGGGTCTGCAAGCTGGGGGTATGTACACTTTGCCATCCTTCATGCAGCATCCATCTTTGATATGGTATCCCTGGCCCTCAAGCCTCTTCTGTACTGGGGCTGGAAGCTTAATGGTCTCATGTGAAATCTGATCGGTTAGTTGATCTCCAGAATGGTGCAAGACTGTGGCCTCCTCGGTCATCCCTTCTTCTTCGGTCTCGGTTCTCCGGCCTTTGGTTCTTCGCACCTGTATCTGTTCAGGGGGAATTACCACCACATTGTGGTTGTCTTCTGCATCTCCTACCGTGAGGTCTTCTCTCCACAAGAGTGCATCGGCTTTGCCCATAGTTGTGCCAGACTTGTGGCACCACTTGAAGTTGAAACAGGAGAGGTATTGAGCCCAACGGGCTTGTCTTCGGTTAAGATTTTGATGGGTCATGAACCACTTAAGGTTTTCATGGTCATTCCATACCTTGAACTGCTGTTCGGCCCCTTCCAAGTAGTGGCGCCAGTCTTCCAAACCCCTAATCATACTCAACATCTCCTTATTGGCTATGGGGTAGTTATGCTCTTCCGGGGTCATCGCATGTGAGGTGTAGGCCATGGGGTGCCACTTCTCATCTTCTTCTACCAATAGAACCCCTCTGGTTGCATAGGAGGAGGTGTTGCACTCGAGCCAGTACTTCTTATTGTGGTCTGGGTAGACTAGAACTGGGGCAGTGGTAAAGGTCTCCTTGAGGCGGTTGAAGGCCACCTGTTGCTGATCAGTCCAGCAGAAGGGTTTGTCTTTCTTCGTTAGTGTAATGCTCATGGCTACGCTACATTCCATTCTTTCCTACATTGCCTTCTTTAGCCACTTTGACCCACGCCACAGCATTGCAACTCAGTACTGCCCAAGTCCCCTTCCCACACTGGTAAGCACAGTAGCCACAGCATTCTGGGCACCAGACCATGGTAGAGTAAAGACCCGATTACCTGGCTACTGATGCTGCACCACAGCACTTAGGCAAATCCACAGTTGCAATGGTGCCATATGTCGCCATCTGGTCTCATGCCAATAGCAATACTCGCGCATCGCACGCCATAGTACGCCATCCATTCCCACTCCAATGGCATTAACCTCACGATGGTGCCATCACTCACCACCCTTTCCCACTCCAGTAGCGTTTAGTCCACAGCATCGCCTCCCTCGCATGGACCAGGCCAGTTTTGGCTTTGCATTTCCATATTTAGTATCTCAGCCTGCCCTCACTTACTTTAGGCTCCGCTTGAATCCCATCTGTAGTAGTATATAAGACCGCCTGTAAATTATCAGAGCCCCAATCAATTCTTCTTGGGTCTTCCCTCACAAGGCACCCACATACTAGGAGATTGACTCACTTTCCCGTTTTGCTTCACTTCGCTACTCACCCCCTTGTGCATTGCACCTGGGGCTTTCGTCTCGCTTCGTTCCACTCAATGCCTCCTTGCCTTTGTGCTCAAGGTCGTTTCAGTTAGGTCATGGAGCAGCCACGCAATATGGGCGAAATCCTGTATAAACCGGTGGTAGAAGTTGGCCATGCCTAAAAAGGCTTGAACTCCTCGGACATTGATGGGGACCAGCCATTCTTTTATGGCAGTGACTTTACTCAGGTCCATGCTTACCCCGTTTACTCCTATGATCATCCCGAGGAACTCCAATTCCTTTACCCCAAAGGTGCACTTTTCCGGCTTGACAAAGAGGTTATTTTCCTCTAATCGCTTGAGGACCTCCAGGACTATTGCTTCATGGGCTTTTCGATCATCGGTGGGGGTGAAGATGAGCAGATCGTCGATATATACCATAACATTCTCAGACATGTCAGCGAAGATGTTGTTCATCATGGTTTGGAATGTGGTTGGGGAGTTGCATAGTCTGAAGAACATTACTAGCAGCTCGAAGGTGCCATGGTGGCAGGTGAAAGCAGCCTTCCATTCATCCCCTTCCTTAATCCAGATGTTGTTGTAGCCCCAGCAGAGATCCATCTTGGTGAAGAGGCGAGCGGTGTGGAGCTTGTCGATTAGCTGGGCAATGAGCGGCAATGGGTAATTGTTGCAGACTGTATGCTCATTGAGGTACCTGTAGTCTTGTACCATGTGCTTTCAACTGTCTTTCTTTGGTACAAAGAAGACCAGGGAAGTCTGCTTGGACTTGGAGGGGTGGATGTAGCCCTTGGCGAGTTGCTCATCCATGAAATCATCTACCTCCTTTTGCTCCTGCGGGCTTAGGGGGATATTGCAGCCCTTTCAGGGCACAAAAGTGTCTTTTAGCTCGATGGTGTGGTCCCATGGCTTTTGGACTGGCATCTGCTTGGACTCCTTCTGCTCAAAGGTCTTGAGGTAGTGGTGGTACACTGGGGGTACTAACTCTCAGGGAGTTTTTCCTTCTTGCTGTTTTCTGGTGTACCATTGCTCCTCGGCGACCTGGATCTCCTGTTCTTCTGCTCGGCGGATGACCCGCGAAACTCCAGAGTAGTTACATAACTCTGGACAGTCTGGCATATGGACTGTACTGGTCTTCCAATTGATCTGTGGGTTGTGTTTTTTTAGCCATGTATATCCCAGGATCAAATCTTTGCTTCCTAAATCTGTTACCTCTACCCAGGTCTTTTCCACATGACCCTGGTATTCCAATAGAACTGTGGCCACATGGGTTACAGACCCCACTTTGTTTGGGGTCCCATTGGCATTATAAACGTATATGGGCTGTGGAAGTTCTTCAGTAGGGATACAGTTTTGGCGGACATACTCTCTGTGTATGAATGAGGACTGGGCACCGCTATCAAGCAAGGCGGATGCCAGTATGAAGTCACCAGTGTGGGTCTTGATCTGGACCTGCATAAGTATCTCTTTTCTCTTTTGCTGCCCTAGTATGCGAATCTGTGGGGGGTTAGTTGGGGTTTCTTTGTGCGTGTGCAGGGGAGTATACTTGTTAGAGGAATTAAGCACAGCATTTGGTTCACGGTTGCCACCAAGCTGCTGGGGAGTGGACTCCTCTAGACTGGGCAATCTAAGGGGAATACACCACTCTCAGTCTTTAGAGATGATAACATGGGTGATAGGGGCGTGCTTGGTTGGAATCTTACTGGCCTTTGGAACACCCGATGCATTCCTTAGGCCCTGCCTTTTCCCTTCATCTGGGATCCTTCAATCGGAAAATCCAAACCCATCTCTGGGTTGTTCCTCTTGCGTATTTCTTCTGCCAACTTGGCAATCCTTACCGGGGCTTCAGTGCCCGTGGGTTCTTCATCCTCGGCTAGTGGTATCCTTCACAGCATTTTCCTTTTGGTGCAATAAGCACTGTGCCCACTGTGAACAAACTTACAGGCTGGGCATTGATTTATCTTCGGCTTCCGGCATTCTCGAATTCTGTGGCTGGTTTGTTTGCAATTGAAGCACTTTGCATGAGCATCACTGCTTGGAAGGGCGTACATGTCTTCTTCAGTATTCTCCCGCACTAACCCTCGACTGCTAATCCTCGCAGGGGCCTTCCTTTCGTACCCCCTTATGAAGCTGAGTGCTTCTATTGCGCATCCAGTCTTCCTAATGTTGTCCAAATAGAGCGCTGGCTTGTCCTGGCACTTTCCTTCCTTGAAGATCTGTAAAATGATATGGCAGGCTGTATTTTGCTCCAAGAGATGGACCACGTGTGTGTCGTTGATCTGCGCTTGCTGGTATAGAGCTTCCCAGCGGATGAGGAAGTTGTCAGTCTGCATGTTCTGCTGTTTGAACTCCTCCAGCTGACAGCAGGCCCAATCCTTCTGGTTGGCGGCCCGGAAAAGACCCTCAATCTCGGCTTTGCAGTCAGTCCACCGGTATGCATTGCCTCAGGATAGGTGTGTTTGCGTGAATGGGCTGGCTTTAGGTCCTTTGAGCCAGGAGAGTACTGCCACAACTGCTTCATAACTTCCAGTGGGGGCAACGTGCATGTTGATTCGGAGCCATGCTTTCATCTTGGCCCACCATTCTTCAAACTTGGCAATTGTTCCATCATATTTGCCAGGGTCTGCAAACAATTCAACTTTCTTCGAGGTACCTGGAGGGCCCGCTGTGGCGATCTGCCCTTGTAGAGTGGCTACTGTTGCCTGGCTGGTGGTCACCAAACTCTCGAGATGGATAATCTCGTTGTTGGATGCGTGTAGTGATTGTGCCAGTTGGATATTCTGAGTGGTGACGGTGGTGAACTCGGCCGCAATGGCAGTGAGTTTGTCCAGTAGAGGAATAGTGGGGTCTGTGATGGTATTGAGGAGTACCTGCGACATACTGGAAGTGGACTTCTTTCTTGATTACTGGCACCTTGTGTTTCTTATACCAGCTGTGGCTGGGCCTTTCAAATGGGAGTGGCGCTAGAGGTCTTGCACGGACTACAGTCTTCTGATCTTGATAGTCTCCTGGATGCGGCCTATTGAGGATCCTGATTACTCTTTCTTCAGGATGCAATGGACATTCTCTCGGCTTGCTAAGTAATCCCCCTATAGCTGGAGCCAGGAACTTTAGTTCAATTGAATCTGTAAAGAAAAACTACCAGTCGTCCTGGGGTGCTGACTCTGCCCAGTTGGTAGGTGTGTTCTCGTAACGGAAGTTGCGGCCTCATGTGCCAGTGGGTGTGAAGATGATGAGGGAGTATTTGCCTGTAGGTAACTGCAAAGAAATTAAAAGGGTATTGTGGTCAAACTGAACGCAGGTGAGAAGACGATAAATGCAGAACACAAGTAACAAGAAAGAAATAAAACAAGAAGCTAAAAGGGAATACCAAAAGAAAAGCAGGAACATCCTTGGAAAAGAAGGCTAACACTAAGAAAGGGGGAAGGCACAAACAAGTAAGTACAAAGAGGGAAGTTAAAGGTACTTGCTGGGCCGCTTCAGAAGGTTTCTTGGGCGGAGGCAGCCTGGCTTGTTGAGACTGCGCACCAGTACAGTACCAGATGTCCCGGACTGTTTCAGGTGTGAGTGGAATGGCGGGAAGTGGAAGGGGTGGTGAAGGCGATCCGGCCTGCAGCAGGCGTGGTAGTCTGGCGAAGGGGGAAGGGAAGCAGTGAGCTGGGCTTCTATGCGGGCTGCATACTCCTTGTAGCGGCGGGTTTGTTCTTCGGCTTCGGTGATAAGCCAGTGAAGAGTGGAAGGCAAAGGGATAGGTGGTGTGGGCCGAACAAAGTCATTCGGATCAATGTCAGCGACTGGGAATGGGAGATCAACAAGTGTGGGCATATCTGATGCCCTGGACCTCGCGGTGAAATCTGCTATTGCCTGGTCAATCTCTTTCCACAGCTCTCTCTGCTCTCTCTCAGCAGCAGCAGCAGTGTCGGCTTCGAGGCGGGAAGTGATGGTGGTGAGGAGGTTGAGGTTAATGGGGCAAACTGGGCAAGGGGCAACTACTAGACAGTGTCTGCCTGTTGAGCTGCCAACTACAACAGCAGGGGCTGACTTGGCACGTATACCGTTCACTAGTGTCCTTCCACATCAATAAGGGGGACATGGGCTCTGCTCTGCTTACTGATAGTGAAAAGGTTGGTGATGGGTGGGGCCTTCGGGGCGGTCAAAGAGTGACAGTGGTGAAGAGGAGAATCAATTCTTAATGAAACGACCTTGGGCACAAAGGCAAGGAGGCATTGAGTGGAACGAAGCAAGACGAAAGCCCTGGGTGCAATGCACAAGGGGGCAAGTAGTGAAGTGAAGTGAAATGGGAAAGTGAGTCAATCTCCTAGTATGCAGGTGCCTTATGAGGGAAGACCCAAGAAGAATTGATTGGGGCTCTGATAATTTACAGGCAGTCTTATATACTACTACAAATGGGATTCAAGCAGAGCCTAAAGTAAGTGAGGGCAGGCTGAGATACTAAATACAGAAATGCAAAGCCGAAACTGGCCTGGTCCATGCGAGGGAGGCGATGCTGCGGGCTAAACGCTACTGGAGTGGGAAAGGGTGGTGAGTGATGGCACCATCGCGAGGTTAATGCCATTGGAGTGGGAATGGATGGCGTACTATGGTGTGTGATGTGCGAGTATCGCTATTGGCGTGAGACCAGGTGGTGACATATGGCGCCATTGCAACTGTGGATTTGCCTAAGTGCTGTGGTGCAGCATCAGTAGCCAGGTAATCGGGTCTTTACTCTACCATGGTCCAGTGCCTGGAATGCTGTGGCTACTGTGCTTACTGGTGTGGGAAGGGGACTCGGGCAGTACTGAGTTGCGGTGCTGTGGCATGGGTCAAAGTGGCTAAAGAAGGCAATGTAGGAAAGAATGGAACATAGTGTAGCTGTGAGTGTTACACAGGTGAGATTCTGGTGGTCATTCCAGATTTCGAATTTGTGCCTGGCTTCTTCCAAATAATGCCTCCACCCTTCTAGTGTGGAGATTATGCTGAGCATCTCTTTGTCGGCAATGGGGTAGTTCCATTGTTCTGGGGTCATTGAGTGGGAGGAGAAGGCGACAGGGTGCCACCAATCCCCTTGTTGTATGGATAACACTGCCCCTACTGCGCAGTTGCTGGCATCACTCTCAAGTCGGTACTGGCAGTCATTGTCTGGATATGCTAGGACAGGGGCTGTGGTGAATCATTCTTTTAACCCTCAGAACGCAGCCTCGCATTCCTCCATCCATTCAAAGGTGACATCCTTTTTTGTCAAATCGTGCAGCAGACAAGCAATTCAGGCGTAGTCTTGTATAAACCGCCAGTAGAAGTTAGCGAGGCCCAGGAATGCCCACATCTGTCACATGGTGGTTGGTGATGGCCACTCTGTCACCACTTTCACCTTCTCTGAATCCATCCATACTCCCTCAGGGGTCACTATCATCCCCAGAAACTCCACAGTCATCATCAAAAAGGAGCACTTCTCTGGTTTGACAAAGAGGTTGTTCTTTTCTAGTCATTCTAACACCTTTTCAACACTCTTTTTGTGTGCTTTCTGATCAGTGTTTCAGGAGAAGATAAGGAGATCATTGATGTATACTACCATCTCAGGCATGTCTGAGAAGAGGTCATTCATCATCATCTGGAAGGTTGCCAGAGAGTTACAGAGGCCAAAGAACATTACCATGGGTTCATAGGCCCCTTTATGGCATACGAAGGTGGCCTTCCATTCATCCCCTTCCTTGATCCATACGTTGTTGTAGCCCCACCTAAGATCCATCTTGGTGAACATTTTGGCATCTTTTAGCTTGTTGATGAGCTGTGAGATAAGTGGGAGTGGGTAATTGTTGTGAACCATGTGCTTGTTTAGGTACTGGTAGTCCTGCATCATCCTCTTCTGTCCATCCTTCTTTGGGATGAAGAACACTGGTGATGTTTGTTTGGATTTAGATGGGCAGATATACTCCTTTCACAACTGATCCTTGACAAAGTCCTCCACTTCTTTCTGCTCATTTGGACTTAAGGGGATGATTTGTCCCTTCTTTGGCTTAAACATTTCCTTCAGTTCTATTGTGTGATCCCAGGGTTTGTGCAAGGGCATCCTTTCTGACTCTTTCTGTGAGAATACTCGCTGGTATCGATGATAGATGCGGGGTATGAGCTTAAGGGCATCTTCTGACATTGGGGTCCTCTGCAATTTCCTGATCCAACTTCTTTCCTTGGCATGGCCTACCTCTAAAACTTCACACTCATGTATTGCCCAGTTGGTTCATTGGTAGTTGCAGGTCTTAGGGCAGCCATCAAACTGAATTCGTTCCGTTCTCCAATTGATCTGAGGGTTATGTTCCTGGAGCCACGGGTAGTCTAGGATAACATCATTATTCCCAATGTTTGATACATATACTCAGAGCAATTCCTGGTGCCCATTTATGTTGCAGTAAACTTCAACTTCCTCCATGATTTGCCCTCCAGCCATCTGCATTATGTATGATGATGGTCTGGCATATAGTAAGCATGGGAATGTGATTCCTTCATACAAAGTCTTGATTTATGAGTGTTAGATTGACCCCGCTATCAACCAAGGCTGTTGCATTGACATATCATTGTTCCATGGAGGGTTTTATCTGTATGGTTAGCTTTATTTCTTTTCCTTTGTGGATTACCCTTGTATACATTCTTAGTGGTTCTGGGGTTTCAGTGGTGGATTTAGGGGAATTAAGCACAGGTTTAGTGTCTTGGTCCCTGCCAGGCTCACCAGGAGACCCTCCTAGACCAGTAACGTTAGATACTAGGGTCATTAGTACAGACACAAGTTTCGTTAGATACTAGGGTCATTAGTACAGACACAAGTTTCGTTAGTTCCACCAAAAAATGATTATTAGCCCGTGAGACACCCAGATCGTCTCCTAGGCTCTGCCTTTTTCCTTCTGCTCCTTTCCAGCATCGGGGGACTCCTGATCTTGGACTGCTAAGATCCTTTCTTTTTCTTCTGCTAAGACAATTTGTTGTACCCACCTCCTTTTGCAGCTGAACCAGTGCCCACCTTTGTGGAAATGACATTTGGGGCACTGATTCTTTGGCTTCTTGCAATCCCAGGCCACATGACCAGCCCCTTTGCAGTTGAAACACTTGCCAGTACTTCCCTTTATGGCAAACACATCTTCTTCATCTGCTATGGGGTAATTCTGTTCTTCCAG